>WBMW01005028.1:105552-125874 GCA_013396635.1 Penelope pileata
CCAGTTCTCAACCCACCTCACAGTCCACTCATCTATCCCACATTTTCTCATCTTTGCTATCAGGATGTCAATCATTATATCCCTATAATTTTTCGTGTTAGCAATGTATACAAATACACTAAGAACTGTGTGATTCAGGATTGTGTGAATTGTATGGTAACATACACAATCAATGAGGTATGTTGCTGTGCAAAGCAGCACGTATCATCAGCTCGAACTGCCTTTACTCATATCTTGAATTCTTGAGTAGCAGTGCACAAGAAAAATTGAAAAGCTGTTTAACATTTTGCTGAATTTTCATTTTTTTTTTCAAGGTATAACCGCATTGCCAGCCTCTAACTTGTTTTTGAGCAAAAAGATTTTATAAAATATTCATCTTGAAATTCAAAACCCCACAGTTCTGAATAAAACATATCTAGAACAACATCTCCAGGTAGAGATGCTTCCAAAAGTGTTGTGGTTTTATTTTTCTTTTTTTCAAGTTACAGTTTAGGCAGCTGTCATATGATAAGTATAAAATGACAAAAAAGAAAGACAATATATCCCTTAAATGTTCGGGTATTCTATTATTTATATGAATAATATGACAATTAGGTTAATAAGTAAATTGTACAAGAGAGGGTGGGTAGATGACTTCACAGATATTTAAAAGACAGAATCTCAGAACCCTAAACCTGATGCCATCTATCCCAGAGCTGAGTCTTTTATCAGCTAAATGTCCAGGACTAAAATGCTGCATGAAGCCTGAGGTGCCGTTTCTGAGCAGTGCCACCAAAGTCCAGGCAAAAACTTCAACTACAAAACATCTGTCTCACACAGCTTTTCACACAACTGAGAGCAGTTTAACCTATCTTTTGATAAAATTCTTGGCATTATTTTTATTGCTTTGTTGCACCCATCCAGGATTGCACACTGTCTCTGCAGTCAAAAATTAAATGAAGAATTGATGTTAAATCTATCTCTCTGCTTCTCTTTTGAACTTACTTCTTCATTAGGTGGGAAAGTTTAACCACCAGAAAAGTCAATACTTTGGGACAAACTGTGCGCATCTTTTTGTTGGAGGCATTCCTTTTTTATGCAAATGACTAGAAACTGTAGAAGACTTTCAAAGTCGGTGATGCTTCATCCCAAGTGAGTTAATGTTAACTTATCCCATACACTCGTGATAAATATTGATCTTTTTTCTTGCTATTGGCACAAATACTTCTTTTTTCATAGGAAGTGGCATATCTTTCACTCAGAAGTCTAGGAGCCACTGAAAGGATGCTAATTATGTCAGTCTCCTATGAGACATGAAAGCATACAGTTTCAGATAAAAAAAAAAAAGCAAAAGAAGGAGCTAGGTTTCCCGATTCTTGGTGAATGATGGCTGGGGTGAATGATGCCTCAGTGGGGCTGCAGGAGATGAATAACTTCTATTATCCCCCTGACCACAGCTTGTATGAGAAAGGACTGACCTCATCAGACACCTACCACTAGCAGAGCCCTGGCTATGAGTGTCAGGTAGGTATTTCACTTCAGCCAAGAGCACTGCTATGCCTTTCACTCCTCTTCTTGCGACATTTTGAGATATTTAGATAACAGAAAGCACTGCCAGACTTATCAAGATTGTGAATTCTAGCAGTGCCTTATTTAGGGAACACTGATTGTCATCTCAGATCTATTTGCTGTCCAAAAGAAATGCTTTTTAATACAGTACCACATCTCTTTGCAGATGCATCCTTGGAAGATTTTTAATGTCCACTTGTGCCAGTGATGTATCACAGTTAAGATATCCACAACAGGATTATTGCTGACTGTTTACATTAGTGAAGAACATAACAGAGAGCTCCCATTGCACATCCAGATAATGTGCTTCCTAAAATCTCTGAAAAGTATATGAAAATAATTTTATTCAAACATACTAAATAAAGAGCCTGAAACTTGCTTGTAATTTCTCAAACTACACTGAAACCCAAAGTAACCAGCAAGGTTTTTCTAGATATTTTGCACCAGCAACTCCTTCCATGAGACAGTATGTCCTCTTTAAAGAACAGATGTTAGACCAGACACTTGTGGAAACAGGCTATGCATTTCATGTAAAAGTTTGAGATATCATGAGAGAAAATAGTGGTGCTTTCTGTATTAGCAGGCTACAGTGGGTGAGCACCACTGTTTTGTCTGATAATTTTATTTAATTTTATTTTGGAAAACGGAACTGTAAGTAAGAATATACATGGGACTGAGCACACCTGGACTGGAAAAAGAGACCAACTGATTAGTGAGCAGACTAAAAGCTTCTTGTACTTTGTTAGACTATACAAAATGATGGCAGCGCTTGGCCCTCAGATATTGGGTGTGGGCTTCTCACGTCTCCCACTATTCTTCAGCCATGGCCAAACCATAAGTCGAATGGATGAGGTGAAGAAAGAAGTTGCTATCTCCAAGACACTCAAAAATGGGTACAGAAAGGAAGAAGGGTATATGAACTATTGTTTAATTAGTCCTAGCTGAGATCAATCCTTTTTGGTCTCCTTCTCTTAAGTCATATGCTTAGGTTGTTCAGCTGAGCATTTCACCTGGTAATGTGTAAGAGAAAGCACAAAAATCCCTAAATGGAAGTGGGAACAACTTGCTCGGAGTAGTTTTCAGTAAGTAGATACTCTTATTTGACTGGATTATTTCATCAAGAAGGCCTAAGCATTTTTAGACAGGTTAATAAAATCTAGTGTGGTTTTGCATCTTATTTTTGACAGGAATAAGACTTTAAACCATAGTAACAAACTGTAATAGTCATTAGTCACCCAGCTCATAAATGTGTGTGATAGGAGAAGAAAATTGCTGATAATGCATCTAAGTGGCAAATTAAAAAGGGAGACCAGCTGCCATCCTTGTGGTATCATAGTTTTGTGTTCTGTCATGCAACAAATACAAATTAATTATTCTGTGTACTTCTAAAAGAGATTATCACTTTCTAGAGAAAAAAAATTGTTGATCTCTTATCTCTTAGCCATTTTTAATGCAAAACTTCAACCTATCATTTTTGGAACTGAAACGATGTTTCACTTCTAGCTTAACTCCATTTTTCCTTATCTTTGTCACTGCCACCACATACGTTTTACAAAATCTATAGCGGAAGTCTCAAAAATCACTCAAGAAATTTTTTTTTTTTGTGAGTTTAGTAGATTCAAGAAAGTTCCATTTAGTTCAGAAACTAAAAAAGAAACGTAAAACAGGACTGATGTTTTAGAAAAGGACTTGAAAGTTCACGTTCATCCTTCTTAATACACAGAAGATGAATCTAAAACTAGAGAATTAGAGATTTATGACTGTTTAACTCTGCAGATCTGCAAATCTTATTTCGACCTTTTTCATAGAATCATAGAACGGCTTAGGTTGGAAGGGACCTCAAGGATCAAGTTCCAACCCCCCTGCCACAGGCAGGGCCACCAACCTCCAGGTCTGGTACTAGATCAGATTGCCCAGGACCCCATCTAACCTGGCCTTGAACACCTCCAGGGTGTTTTTTTCAAAGCATTTATTTCCACCCAGATTAAAAGAGGAGAAAATGCCCTGATAGTATGCATGGAGAATTATTACCAGGAGGATTATATTCCTCACATTTTTTTTTGAGAGGAATCTACTTAAGATCTTGACAAGAATTATTATCCTCATGACACAGAGGTTGAGTACCCTTTTGTCTTTGGAGAGAAGTAAGGTAGTGTATTCATATAGTCTGAAAAAAACGAAATACGTTCTCTTCTATTAGCAACTCGAGAGGATGATTAACAGCAATCATTAGATAAGTTAAATATTTTTAAATAGCAGGACTGGGTCATTGAATAGAATTGGCTGTGAACTACTGATCTTGAAATAGAGCTACTACCTGGTGTCATTCATGTGAAATTACATGGAAAAAGAGAGAGCTGGGTGTATTAGTCAGAAACAGGATGTCTATTAGCAAGTGATCTAGCGTTTCTCAGGAAAAAAGTGACATCTTCAACTAATGTATTTTCAGGTAAATTAGGAAAAATACAATTCATTAGACATTACAAAATAGTAAGTGTATCTTGATCACACACAAGAAAATGTATTTCAAAGTGGAACTGTTGGAGAGAAAAGCTAATAGTGTGATCAGCAACATGGGGTATTTGTTTTGTTTAGACTAATAAAAGATACCTTGTTTAGCCGAGCGAAAGAAGAGATGGATGGCATATGACTGTGGTATTTGAAAGAGCATAAATACTTCAGAGAAGAGTAGGAAAAATATTTTTGGGAAAATTTGATCATTGATGATAATGTTAGATAAATTTGGAACAATTCTATAATAAAAGTATTTGGGGGAGGAAGGGGATAGGGGAAAGGTGTTTATACTGGAATTCAAGATGTGTACAGAGGTAACTCACAGTTTTGTGGCATATGACAATTAGAAGTAGCCGAGGATAATTTCTTCAATTCTCGAATATTAACTTGTTCAGAGCTTTAAAAGAGCTTTTGTTGCATTAAGATTTAAGAAAGGATATAGATATGAACTCAGAAAATATTTGTGAATTATCTTTCTTTTCATGTAGGCATCAATAGAAAATAATATAGAATGTAATCAGTGAAGATAATCTGTAATCAGTAAAGCATAATTAATGACAATTAGCATAGTTTTATAGTAAACAGCTTCTATCAGACAAATGGTGTCTCTTTGCTGAGATAACATTTGGTTTAGGATAGTAACAAGGCCTTTATAATATAGCTAGAGATAGAACACAAGGGCAATTGTCGTAAGATGCCATTAAATACTGCTAAAAATATGGCATTGTTCAAACTCCACAAAATCCATATTCAATGTATTAAAGATCGATCAATTGAGTTTTTATAGTTTACAGGCTCTCCTGTATGTGCATCAGGGACCAGTGCTCTAGAAGAAAATATAAAATCAATACAAATAAATTTATGAGTGACATAAACACTGGCAGAGTAGTAAATAATACTAGAGGCAAGTTAGTAATAAAGATCGCTATGCGTCATTTGGTAAAGAGACGGTAAGGTTAATTTAAATGTGTACAAGGTCATATAACAAGAAAAAGGGAATGTACATCATATTTGTGGAGTGGAAAACACTTATTTGGAAAGCATTGATTTGGAAAAGGCCTTAGAGTAAAATTGAATAAAAATGGATTTGTGAATATGTTAATTTTTATACACATATGTATGGATAGAAAATTCTTTAGTTTGAAATGTTTTAATATTTTATTCAAACACAAGTGTGGAAGGAAAATAAGGATTTTAATTGATTAGAGTGTTTGATTTCAATGAAATAAAAGGTATTAAACATGTCAGAAGATAGTTTAGAGTGAATCATAAAGTCATAGAATCCTTAGAGTTGAGCTAGATCAGGTTGCTCAGAGCTTGGTCCAGCATGATCTTGAATGTCTCCAGAGATGGGGCTTCTACCACCTCTCTGGGCAACCTGTTCCAGTGCTTCACCACTCTCACTGTAAAAAACTTTTTCCTTAAATCTAACCTAAATTTCCTCTTTCAGTTTGACGCCATCCCTCCTTGTCCTATCCCCACAGACTCTTCTAAAGAGTCTGTACCCCAAAAGTGAAACACTTTTTAAATTTAAAAATTTAAATATTTAAATTTTGTGAAGTTGAAACTCCTAGGTCTAAAGATAGAGACATTATGCTTCTCCATTAAGTACTCTTGAAAGCTCCCCTGAATTGCTGTGGCCACAACACTGTGGACATAAGTGAAACCTCTTGCCATCCAGGAAATACCCTCCTGTATTCCTAGTGAATGAGGGATATTCTTCTGTCTCTTTGTTGACTTAGCATCCTCCCATTGCTAAGTCATGAAGATTAGAACAGCCTGAAACTACAGTCAGGACAAACAGTATAGCCAAAAGCTGTTATCAATGTTGGAGACTGGGAGTTTTTTATTCTAAGAAATGCACAATAAGATTTCTTGTGCCCCCATAGAATATATTCCATGCAGTATTCTCATGGGAGTGCCAGTCATCCAATTTAGTAGCTCTGATCAGTTCATATTTGGAATTAATTATAAATCTGTATAATATAATGAGCATTTCTGATTAAAATGGCCAAGTAATTCTGATAGTGGCTATTCTGTAGAGTTTTTACTTACTACATGTGTCACAGCACCGAGCATCATCAAGGTTGCACGACTCTGATCTTCATAGAATGCCATTTACATTGAAGCAATGTAAAGGCATGATAGCAAATTAATGTGCATTTTAATGCTTGGGCTATATAATTTTAGTTCAGATATGTCACTTTACTAACTGTCTTTCTAGGTGTGAATATGCAGACTCTTGGAATCACTTCCTTGTGAGTGAGGCAGGACCTCTCCAAGTGTTCAATCCCTCAGCTGCAGTGCATGGCTCTCCCTTCTTATTCCGCCTGACTTCAGTGCATCTTTCACTTCCTCGCAAGTGGTCTGTATTTCTGGACCGTACCGAGTAAGGAGCAAGACTTTCCAGCTCTTTTCTTTCCTGATTTGAACCGCAGTCTTGTTCTATACCAATGTTGGTTTTTATGTCCTCTCTTCCTTCTCACACTTACAGATTATTCCTATTCCTTCCTTCACTTTTTTTTCTGTTCTCATTGCTTCAAATGTCTTATTGCTGATTTTAAACCAGGGTATCAGTAAAGAATAGTAAGCCTACAGCTAGCTTTTCCTCTTTTCACTTGCTTGAGTCTTGTATCTCATTTTCTTGTCTTGGTTGTTGTCTATGACTTGTGTCATTCCCATGCTAAAGCAATTGATTTTTCAGGTTTAAAAGCCATGGCCTTTTTTTCTGGCCTTAAAAAATTAGCTTTTCCTTCCTCATTAACCACTTTTATTTTGTCTAGTTTGCACAACTATTATCTCTAGAACTTCTCTTTATTCTTGAGTGTGCTGCTAATAAAACCTTTATTCATATTTTGGTTATGCTCAGGGCATTCTGTATGAAATTTGAGCATATTTTAAGTGTCTTCTAGTGCCAGTATCTAAATTCCTTTCCAGAGAATTTATTGTAATTTTTCTATTTGCCTAAAAAGAGGACAAAGATGAATATTTAATTGTTTTGAGGAGTAAGAACTGTAAAGTGAAACAGAAAAATAAACTTGAAAATATAACAAACTTATCTACAAGACCACATTTTTACTTTGTTCATATTTATTATATCCCTAGCTTGAGAATACAGTATGTAACAGCTTGACTATTCACTCAGGCAAATAATTAGATGATGTGTACAAACATCCAGGGTGGTGAGATGCTGGAACAGGTTGCCCAGAGAAGTCATTGATGCCCCCTCCCTGGAAGTATTCAAAGCCAGGCTGGATGGGGCTTTAAGTAACCTGGTCTAGTGGGAGGTGTCCTTGCCCATGGCAGGGGGGTTGGAACAAGATGATCTCTAAGGTCCCCTCCAACCTGAACCATTCTATGATTCTATTATTCATTCTATCCCTTTGTTCTTTTTTTCCTCCAAGTTCTGCCCCATTAGGACTGTATGATCTTCTTTAGGTAGTGACTATATGGTCTTGAGTACCTAAAAATCCTTTCTACATTTCTGGCACTAGCAGAAACAGATAACTAGATCCAAGAAATGTCTCTGAGACTTTGAGCCCACTCCATTCTAAATGGAGCTCATTATTTTGCACAGGACAGCACATGCATTATACATATACACGCATTACAATATATATATATGTATCAGTTGAGTTCTAAATACAAAGCGTGAGGAGTGTCTAGGTTCTTATTGAGAAGCATTGTGAGGCAATTAACTGAAATAGTACTTTCTTCTAAAGTTTTTTTTACATTAAACTTTGTTTCTTATTCCAGCATTACACTTGAGACCATCATACAAACCTTTCTCTTTGCATACAGTTTTTGCTGCTCTAATTAATTCCCTTCTTTTCTTCTCTTGTCTCCCATCCCTCCCCCCTTCTGAAATTGGATCAAATAATAGGGGCAGGCTTCCAACTTTGTTGTTTGATGTACTTTTATCAAAAAATGAAGCAAAACTAAAAAGCATGAGTTCTTTATTATGATATTGTTGCTTTCCAAAATGAGGTCTTTGTGAAAAAAAGATTGTGATTATAAGATACCAATCAGCCATATGATAAAACCTCTCACCACCCTAAATATGTGCCAAATCTTAGAAACACACCTGTTGCTGTTATATTCATTTTAAGAACACAAAAATGAAGGATATAAAGAATTTCAGACACCAAGCAGACTGCAGGATAATCCCCTAATCCAGATAGATGAAAGGAAATGTAGATTTTATGCTCTCTTGAGAGTGACAGTCTGTCAAAAAATAGATCCTTCTGCTCAGCTTGCCAAAAAATAGAGAAGAGAGAAAGAGAGAGAAAAGGTCTCTATCTCAGACATACAAACACACATACAGACGCAATGAGAATGCCGGTGCTACAGCACTACATTATTCAACACTCCTGTAGAGATCAATGCCAAAACACATACAATAGATATCTCTGTTTCTCTCCTGAAGAGCAAGTATACTGTTTGAAAATAGGAAATGTTTGCACCTTAAACTATAAAGAAAAAAAAACCTTTTAGTGTATCAAACAGATTGCAATCAAGAGAGCAATATTTTCTCTTACAATAAAGATTTTCAATAGGCACAAAAAATAATTGCAAAATACTATTGTTTTAAAGTAATCTTAGGACATTTCTGTTCAAAAAACAATCATGGTCAATACAAGCAACTTGCATTTCCCAGAAATTTTCTGGGCCAGGTTGTGTGTATTCATGTCAAGTGCTACCTTTGATTTCAATTAGTATGCTTGAATAATAAGGGACAAAGACAAAATGTAATCTTGCATTTTTAATGTAATGATATCCTTTCGTTTGAATCCCACATGGTACATGAGAGATTCTTCTTACTGGATAAAGTGACAGTATTACTTTGAGTGAGCTGTGTGATTACTTCTGTTTCTTCATCTCTCTCTCATTTAATCTATTTTTTATCTTTTATGTTCACAGGGTGCAGAAGGTGAAAGAGGGGATGGAAAAGCACATCAAGCAAAATGTGGATAGAGTCAGCAGTAAAAATAAAAATAAAAAAGAAAATGCATGCTGTCCTCCACTGTGCAAAGCACGCATAATTGCTGACATGAAGAAGTTTGCACTTCTGGGAGGAAAAAATTAACCGGCAAAGATTCTTTACGAATGACAAGAACAAATCCAGAAGGGAAAAAAAAAAAAAAAAAAAAGAGAAGAGAGAGAACACTTACTGTTTTACAGCGTAACTTAGTGCTTACTCTGTTTTGGACATATGACATCAATGCTTCTACATTTATCTGGACTGTAATCTTGTATCCATACTGTTTGCATTCTGTAGGTCTTCATTCTATGTTTTAAACCAAGCACTGGCCATTCTCCAGGACATAACCTTTCTCGTGTCCACAACAAAATGATAACAACTACTTAAACATACTGTAATTTGCTTCTTTAGTTAAAAAGCACAATAAATTAAACAAAACCTTTTGAGCCTCAATGAAGAGTTAGCGATGTACTAACATATATAACGCAGATAAAATGCTCCTGAATCAATATCTGCATGTTTTCTTCACTTTTTAAGAAATACTTAGCAAATCTGACCAATCTGCTCTTAATGGTAATTCTAATCTACTGGGGAAGAACATTCATCATTCACAATGTTTTCTGCTTTTTGTAATTGCGTGAGACATTACAAGTTATCTTCAACATGTATAAGCAAATAAGCAACAGGAATGGAAAGTATTACTATATCCTTGGGAGAGGGCATTATCTTTGTCATAGGAAGACATATAGGGAGGAACTCAGTGCTCATGTTATTGCAGTATAGGAGAATCTAAGAGGCTTTTAACTCCCTTGTAAATCCTCCCTTGTTCTCTTGCCACAGTGTTGAGGACTCCTGGATTGTCAGGGAAGAACCACATCTTCTTGCTGTCTCCTTTTTCTATATGTATCTTGACTGACCTCCAGCTTCTGACACATATGGATGCAGCAGAGAACATGACCAAGTAGGAGTATGCAGTGAGGAGCTCTGGATTCAGGAAAAGATGAGGGTGGCCACAGCTGCCGGTCACGCTGAGAATGGTCTCTCAAGGCTGCACTTTGCTGGAAGATGTTTTACACACTGAAAACCCTCTAGGAAAAATTTGTTTCCTTAAATACTGTGTTAGATAGGAAGATTTGATACAACATAAAATACCTACTGTAGAAAAAAATCCAAGAGTCCCATGAAAAACAGAGGTCACAGCACACTTATTTCTCAGTTATTTCCACAGCTTTTTTTAGGCATTTCAGAAGAATAAACTGTTAAGAGATCTTAAACAGATCAGTGAGATGACTTTTCATATATTTATAAAGAGAAAAAGGCACAGAGTTGGGAAAGTATGAAGGCTTTAGAATCCCAGAGCATTAGTATTTGATGTTAATTTTCATCCTATTATGCAAAAATGCAAAATTTGACTTTCCTTCTTAGTCAAGAATGTTCTGAGGCTTCAACAAAGATAGTGGAATTTAAAATATTAAGATAAAAATGATACATAACTGCAACATATTTTAATGATTATTTATTAAAATGGCATGTACTATAATAACTGAACTGAACATAATTTCATAAAATGCCAGCTATACAATACATTATGTATATGGACACAATTATTTAATTTAGATGTTAGGTACCTTACTGAGCAGGAGGCAAAATGATATGCTGCAACATGCAGTTCCTTCTCGTGCCTTTCTTGCTTTAAACTTGATTGCAATTACAAGGAAAAAAAAAAGTTTCTGAAGAAACTCACTTTCATAAGAACTTAGTAGATGTGCCAACATAATCTTCACTTTGTGGGGTTTTTTTGGTTGCTGTTGTTATTGAACTTCAACATATAAGTTAATTTAGAAAAAATGACTTCTATCACATGGAGAAGAGTGAGAGAAGGGAGCACTCAGTGCTCACAGCTACAGAGGAGAAGGAAGCATTTCCCTTTTATAAAGCTATCTATAAAGGGGACCTGGATTCAAATGCATTTTCTTTTTAAGGAAATTTGAATCCACCTCCATTCTGACTGTAAAATGGTGGAGCCATTAAATGGCACTCTGTAAATGGATTTAGGCATACCATTCTCTCCTATTTCTGGTGCTGTAGATTAAATCCAAGGAACCTAAACATCATTCCCTCACCTGAGGAGTGGTCTTAAAGACAGTCCCTGTGTCAGTGCACATTTAATTAGCTATGTAAGTAAAATTGTCCTGAAAATAAATAAATGAATAAATAAATAAAGCATCTTCTTTAACTAGTAGTTTAGATTGCCCTTTTGAAGAAGTTTACCAATTCAGACCAGGCAAGACGCCCTTCTGGTGGGATTTTTCTCCTGCAGCATTAAAAGCATGTTTGCAGTAGAATTTTTCTTTACGTTAGGGGTGTTTTTCAAGTGACTCTCTCAGTCACTTCCACTGGTGCACTGGTTCACACAGAGAACGATCCTGGGTCAAACAAATTGGGCTCCTTTTGGACAAACTTGCACTGGGAGATGTAGACATGACCCTAATTTGACCTTTTTTCAGTGACATCATTCTGCATTCATGAGTCATTTAAGAAGGATCAAACCTCATTTGCATCTGTACTGTATTTTAGCAATGAAAATCATACTATCTGGATGGACACTGTAATTCAAATTCAATATAGAAGTGCTATAAAAGATCATTGGGCAGGATAGTCCAGTTGTTTATGATGAGGGGATACGAAAGCTGACAATTTAGTTTTTAAACTTCTTCATGAAATGCAGTTTTTCCTTTCCCTTTCATTAACAAATTCCTGGATATTTTCTTCTGGAATAAGTTGAATGATTATGAGCTATTGACTAATCACAGGCTGCCAAGTATTCGGATCAAAATTGTTTGTGCTATGCAATTTCTCAGATAATTCTCTACCAACAGACACTTTCTGTCTAATTTATGGATAAGTGCTAGCTGTGGAATTTTCCATTACTAGGACTCCAGCACATGATATTCTTTTTATTAACTGTATCGCCATTAGTGTATTTGGGGTTCGAGCCATGGACTGCAGCCATCTCCAAAAGGATGTGAAACTAAGCAAGTGAAGAATGAGTGATTTACATCAGCCACAAATGCACCATTCACCCAAATGCTGCAAGCAATTCATTCCAAAAGCTATTCTAATGAATGGTATTCATACTTCTGAAATGAACCAACGAGGGACCTGCCAACTTCTGTCCAGAGTAATCTTTGATATGAGACAACACTGAATATGCAGAGACTTTGAACCCGCAAGACCACAAAAGTATTGGGAATACTAGACATAGTTTGAAATATGAATGCTCAGATTTACATGTTCTGAAAAGTTCATAGGAGATATTTTTGGATTACTTATTTTTTTTTCCTATGATATTAGCTATTTTAAAATGAATTTATTGCTCAGTTAAAAATTCATTTTTGCTGTTTAATTGCTGTTTGGCTTTCACTTCTAGAACAGCAGAGTTTAAGTAATTTTTTTACACCTCCTTTCAATCTCACACTCAGTGCACTCTTCCACACAATCTTTCTTTCCTGAACAGATTTTGCTGGACTTCTTTGGGAATGAGATTGAGTTAAATGAAAATGAAAAAAGAGAAAAGACTAGAGTAAAATGTTTGCTGAATTACATCCTAAAGGTATACATATGATTAACAGTATGTTTTCCATTTACACTTTCATCCATTCACAAGTGGAGAACTGTAGGATATTTTCTGAAGCTTTCTGCTTGCTAAATATTGCCACGGACTGATACATTAACCAGTTGATTTTGATTACAGCGATTGCATTTTGAATGCACATAAAATAATTTCTAGTAGCTAATTTGTAAGGTTAATATGAACGGTGTTTACAGTATGAGGATATGTCCTGATAGTGTAAAATACAACTCTATCCTGCTGCATTTAAGTACTTTGTAACATTTTCAGATAAACATCATCTATCTAAATTTAGGTGAAATACCATTTCAATCCATTCAACTGATCCAGGTGACTGTTTCTGTGTAATAACTTTGAAGAAGCTCGATCGGTTTTCTCGTGAATTAAGTGGCAGCAGTGTTGAAGAAAGCAATACTCAAGCTCTCAAGTGGCAATGAAGGTGAAATCATGAGCCATCACAGAGGACCAGATTAAATTCCCTTTAAACAATTTACAGAAAAGAAAGACTTGGAAATGAACATTAAAGTGGCAGACATTTGATATCTTGTAAAATCTAGATGTGCACATTTAAAAACAAACGGAACAACACTTAAAATTCTGGGATAAATACTACAGTGTAATCAACCATATAAATAAAACTCATCTGCTATCCTTCCCTGTGTGTTCTATTAATGCCTTTATCACTAACATCTCTCTATGTTGCCATTATTAATTAATGAATCCTTTTATTCACGTATGCTTGGATGAAAGTGTAAGTACAACACTTTTGTCAGTAAAGAGCAGGCTGAGAACACACAAGACTGGCCAGATTTCTCTGTCAATGCACCTGAAAATAGAGATTCTCCTGCTAGCATCATCCATGCAGAGATGAAACCTCTCTGGGAGGATATTTTGCATACCTATTAGCAGTTAAAGATTTATCAGTTCTGAGAGCATTTTCAGTAACGATGTCAGATACAGAAATATATCTAAGTTCAGCTGTCCTTAGTATCAATTTCTGTGAATTAAAAAAAAAAAACGCAAGACATGCACACAAAATAAAATCACATGAAACAAAACTGAGCTTTTTTAAAAAAGAGATATGTCCCCCTGCCCTCTTCTTGTGTGAAGACGTAAAACAGTTCAGAAAAAAATTAGCAGATTTCAGAATGTCCTCTGAAGAGTGGTTAAAGGTTATAAGATGACAATGAAAATAAGGATAATAAAATAGATTAAAAGAGATCAGCTAGGAGATAGTAGGGATGTACAGCCTCACGTTGGCCTCAAAGACAAAATGTATTAAGAACAGAGGGAAGCTTAGATGACCAAGGCTGTTGAAGATTATATTTTGCTATCCTCCCTGAAAAGCTCTCTAGAGAATCTCAGTAGATTTACTAGATTTAGTAACGTGACCTCCTGGTGGCTCATAGTGAAAAAAAAGTTGTTCAAGAGATCCTAATTTTATATGAGAAAGTAATATTATGCCTGCAGCTAGCTGGCCATATGGTTTTGCCCTCAGAGTTTTCACTGCAAGTGAAAAATCATGCCTAAAATTTATGGATGCCTTTGAAAGCAATATTTGTGTCTATGACTGCTCCATACATGGGTTCTGCCCTTCACAGCAGTTTTATTCTGGAGTAGCATGTCTGGCCGCAGTTATATGTCAGACACAAGCAAGTTCAGGTGTTTTTAAGGGATGTAGTACGTGGGCTGTGTTGTAGCCCACTGTCTGCAGTCAGATGCTGGATTAACATCAGCATTAACATCTTCACTAATATCCTTGATATGAAAAGGATTTTCCCCTAATGCTCATCTTTGCTCCATGCTGTAAAAACATACTTTAAAAGTTGGTAGCATGAGACTCAGAAACACGACTTTTTTGAAAGTGATATTAGTACTAAAGCATCACAAAACCCATTCAATGTAGGAAGCTGACTAAAACAGGTTTTCTGTATTGGATCTCGGTTGGTTCAATTATAGAGCATTTCATGTCTGAAGGGAACAATAGCGCATTTGTGTGATGATGTTTGCAATTTTCATATTAAATAAAAAAGAAATATTTTGATTTGTTTCTTCTTCAGACTGACTTTCCTTTGAAGTTGCATTTTGCCTCATGTTAATAACAAAGATATTGAACCAAACAGATTTTTGCTAAGTTACATTTCTGAAAATATTTAGTTTATAAATGTAATATACATCTAGCAGATGTATTTGGCACACTGGAGCACAAGTCTTATGAGGAGTGGCTGAGGGAGCTGGGATTGTTAAGTCTGGAAAAGAGCAGGCTCAGGGGAGACCTTATCGCACTCTACAACTATGTGAAAGGAGGCTGTGGTGAGGTGGCTGTTGGCCTCTTCTCCCAGGTAGTGATAGGACTAGAGGGAATGGCCTGAAGTTGCCCCAGGGGAGGTTCAAGTTAGATATTAGGAAAGCCTTCTTCTCTGACAGAGTGGTCAGGTAATGGAACAGGCTGCCCAGGGAGGTGATTGAGTCACCTTACCTGGTGGTGTCCAAGGTACATCTGGATGTGGAACTGACGGACATGGTTTAGTGGGGAATCTTGGTGTGGATGGACAGTTGGACTAGATGACCTTAGAGGTCTTTTCCAACCTTGATGATTCTATGATGTTATGAAATATTGCCATAAACAGTGAAGTTAGTAGAGGCAGGAGTCCCTGAGAATCCTAATTGCCAAACTACTAGTTAATTTCAAGTAGGATTCCCTGAGATCTAATGCATTTTATAGTTTATTTTAATTTTTTTTTTTAATTTTCCAGTGCTTACTCTCAGTCTTCTCTAGTTTATAAAATACTCAAATTTAAATTCATAACAAAGATTATCTATGACTGCAGAACTTCAAATCTGCATCTGAAATTTTCTTGATGGAGCCTGCCTTGACTTTAAACAAAGCATTGTCTAAATCTGCCTTTTCAAATTCTAGTCATTCAGGCTAAATGGGCCACATTTGACAGCTGATTAAAATATCTAAGTGTTATCATTTTCAATGGTCACTATTGTGAAGAGTAACGTTAATGGATTTTTGTCTCTGCTAGTAAATTTTCATGACAGTTTTGCAAAGCAAATCTAAATTAAAAGCTTAATATTAAATTACATCAGCAAATCTTTTCACTTCAATTAAGTGAAATAATAGAACAATAACTACTATCAGTCAAAAGAAATATTTCATACAACAGCATAACCTTTCACAGTGTTATCATTAGCTAGCTGCAATGATAACTGTGTTCATTTACACTATCTGAATGAATGCTATAGGGCATATCAAATCACATGCCATAGAATCATAGAATCATAGAATCATAGAATGGTTCAGGTTGGAAGGGACCTTAGAGATCATCTTGTTCCAACACCCCTGCCATAGGCAAGGACACCTCCCACTAGACCAGGTTGCCCAAAGCCCCATCCAGCCTGGCTTTGAATACTTCCAGGGAGGGGGCATCCACAACTTCTCTGGGCAACCTGTTCCAGTGTCTGACCACCCTCACAGGGAAGAATTTCCTCCTTATATCTAGTCTAAATCTACCCTCTTCCAGTTTATAACCATTACCCCTTGTCCTGTCATTATCTATCCTTGTAAAAAGCCCCTCCCCAGCTTTCCTGTAGGCCCCTTCAGGTACTGGAAGGCTGCTATCAGGTCCCCCCACAGCCTTCTCTTCTCCGGGCTGAAGTGTTCTAACTCTCTCAGCCTGTCCTCGTAGGGGAGGTGCTCCAGCCCTCTGATCATCCTCGTGGCCCTCCTCTGGACCCGCTCCAACAGCTCCACATCCTTCTTGTGTTGGGGACCCCAGAACTGGACACAATACTCCAGGTGAGGTCTCACAAGAGCAGAGTAGAGGGGCAGAATCACCTCCCTCGCCCTGCTGGCCACGCTTCTCTTGATGCAGCCCAGGATGTGGTTGGCCTTCTGGGCTGCAAGCGCACACTGCTGGCTCATGTTGAGTTTCTCGTCAACACACACCCCCAAGTCCCTCTCCTCAGGGCTACTCTCAAGCCATTCTCCGCCCAGCCTGTATGTGTACTTGGGATTGCTCCAACCCAGGTGCAGGACCTTGCACTTGGCTTTGTTGAACTTCATGAGGTTGGCATGGGCTCACCTCTCAAGCCTGTCCAGGTCTAGGGAGTCCATCTCTGATGATCTGATAATGCATACTTCCTGTCCTTTAGGGAAATAAATATTAATATGGATCCCATTTCATGATTAATGCAAACGGTAGAACTCTGTTTTGGTGAGAAATGCATGAATTTTGATGTGCTACTTCAAGTTTCAGTACAAGCCAGTCAGAGGCATTGCAGTAGAACCCTTTTTGGTGGATAGACGCTGCCAATCTCCAAACACAAACATCTCCCACTAGCAAACAAGCAAATAAAAATCCGAGTGTCTGACTGTCACTACTTATTTTCCTTGCCTTTTGACGGGGTTTATATTTTCCAAATTTTCCTGGTTCCGAAGTTTCAGAGTAAGGTTCTGTGCAGAAATATGAGAAATATGAGCAGCCTCATAAAATAGCTGTGCCACGTTAGCCTCCAAGTAGCCACACTGAAGTACAACAGAAAGAACAAATGTTTGATAACGGGCTGTGCAGTCCTTTGGTTGGACACTCAAAGGGATTGCTCCTCCTCAGGCTCAAAGCAAAACAGAAGTGTTGAAGTCAGTTTGAACAGCAGGCTGCAACTTCAAATTAAATATATATATTAACACAAATTATGACTGTCTTCATCAACTGCATTACCATATAACCTTGTTTATGCAAGCATTTGGAAGCACTACCAGCAACTATATAAGACCCATGTCCATGATTCTATGACCCATCCCACGCCCTGTGTCATCTTGCCCATGCCCATCCTTAAGGGCTAGTCTTCTGATAGTTTCCAAGTAAAGATTTCAGTCAAGAAACCCAGTCAAAAATGAGAAATCATTGTGTCTTGTCTGAGAAAATGCAGACACTATTCTGGCCCTTGACACGACCTCAGTCAACTCAGTAAACCAAGTGGGGCTGACATTAGCAAAATGCTGTGTCTGTATTTGTGCATCTCTGTTGCCTGCTTACTATTTACTTATCTTCCCTGAAAACAAAGAATCTACAAAGAGAATTTTTTTTTTGAAATGATGTGTGATTTGTTTGAATGGATATTTAGAAATAGTGGTGTCTAGAAAGTACTTTTAGAATAAATTAAATGGCAAAGTTATAAGAACATCTATAGTGTGGTTAAGAAAAAAAAAAACACAACAAAACAGACATATATACAGAAGAGTACAGCATCATTATCCTCCTAACACCTTCTGCTTTCTTATTATGCAGTTTTTACCTATTTACTAACAGTGGCCATGTAGTTCCCTTGAAAGGTAAGAATGATGGGATTTGGTTTCGCAAAGATGTCTATAGAAACACATAGCACCTCAGGGCAGCACAAAAGACTAAACAAGAACAAACAATAATACACTCAGTTAAGAGAATAATGTTAAGGTTTCGCACAGAATATATGTAGTGCAGTGGAAACAGAAAGAAAACTAAAGAGAAAAAAGTAAATTTCTAAAGATAAATAAGGAGAAATAAACTGCAAGACCACAGACAGGGTAAGGCTCACAGACTCAGCTGGAAATAATAGTTTTGTTGTAAGGGTTTATTTGTAGGAACTGCTATATTCTAATAGACAAAATTAAAAGAGCAAGACTAATTTTCCAACTAAACTAACTGTTTTGTAATTATAAAAATTTAGCGAAGTAAAAAGTAGATTTTTTTTTGCAAATGTATCATTTAAAACTTCTTAATTCTATACATCAGTAAATTGCTAATTACTTGTGCAAACTATTGTCTTCCTTTCAAGTCTAAGAACTGATGACATCCTACACTCAAGACATTCAGCTGGGTGAAGATTTAAATTCTGATTTGGAGCAGAGGATTTCATTTTATGTCTCTCGAACAGTTTAAACCCTAACTCTTTTTGGGTTACAGATCCTTCCTTCTCTTTCCCTGCCATTCCTCACTTTCAGAAAAAAAAATATTATGATATTCTTGATGTAGAATAGTACCAGAATAAAGATTTCTCTCAGCCTTTCTCCTCTGTAATCCTGTCCATGCTTGACAAGGACAAGAGACACTGTGAGAAGTCTGCATACTGCTTAAGTTTCATTAAATAATTTTCCTTTGCACCTCTACATCTAGAGGAAAAAATGGCTGATTGTTTACTTAGCTGATTTTCACTGATCTGTTTGTTTGCTGGTTTGTGTGTAGGTTGGAAGAAAGTGATGAATATATTATCACTTTTTTTTTTTTGCACACTTTTGGAAATAGGTCAAAAAAACCTGAAATTAGTCTGAATTAAACAAAAGTAGGCTCTTTATTTCTTCATAATATCAAGTCTTTTTTTTTTCTATCCAGAAAATTGAATAATGTTTTTTGTTTTCTACCTTCTTATTGGATTGTACCACAAAGTATTTCCCTAGGCATCTCTGAGCATCTCTGTCCTGTTGTCTGACTTACACATGCCCGCAGCTTTCTTACAAAAGCAGAGACATTGTCACTTACAATCATCTCCTTCTATAACTCTACCTAATGAAACCTCTGCCTTCACAGCTTAGGTGCATGAAAGGCAAAAAAGGTCTTTCAGAGCTCAGGAGCTGCATAAAAGCCTCACTGTTATTTCAACAGGGAAATAAGGAAAAATAGGGAAGCCTTGTATTTTTTATTTAATGTTTGCTGTGATTTAAGAGTAGTATATATTTTAGTATCATCAGCTAACCATGAAAACAACTATACTGCAAAAACTAGCACATATTACAATAGCAACAGCTAAAATGTTCACCACCACCCCCAAACTGATAAGTGTACCAGCTCTGCATGAGTATCACTATCCTATTACAGTCCAAGAAAGTCACAGCATCAGACTGGTTTAGGTTGGCAGAGGCCTCTGGGTCCATCTAGTCTAACCCCTGCCCAAGCAGGGATAGCCGGAGCAGGGTGCCCAGGATCACATCCAGGCAACCTTTGAAGATCTCTGAGGAGGAGAATCCACAGCCTCTGTGCAAACTGTGCCAGTGCTTTGTCATCTGCACAGTGAAGTACTTCCTGGTGTTCAAATCTCCTCAGTTTCAATTTGTGCTCATTGCCTCTTGTTTTGTCACTGGACACCATGGTAGGCCTCACCTACCTGAGTAGAAGACAAGGATCACCTACCTCTTTCTTCTTTATCGCTGGCAAGATTTTTGTAGTACAGCCAAGAGCACTCTCACCCTACCTAGTCATAAGGGCACATTGCTGACCCGTGTTGAACTGGTGTTTAGAAAACTGTTTAGAAAAGGACTCCCAGGTCCTTTTCTGAAAATCTACTTTCCAGATGGGTTGTCCCCAACATGTATTGGTACCTGTGGTGGTTCCTCCTCAGGTGTATGGCTCTGCAGTTCCGCCTGTTTAACTTCAGGAAGTTCCAGTCAGCCCATTTCTCCAGCTCACCAATGGCGCCCCTCTGGATGACAGTCCTCTGAGTTTTATGTCAGCTGTGAATTTACTGACAGTACACTCTACCTCATTGTCCAGATCATTGATGAAGATGTTAAATAGGACTGGATCCAGTATTGCCCCCCCTGGACTCTGCACATTTTGTATGTAGAAAGAAACAATAATTTCTTTCAAGACCACGCTGAAGATGCCTT
>WBMW01005028.1:125947-237508 GCA_013396635.1 Penelope pileata
CCCCCCCGCTTTAAAACAACATGCAGGCACGGCATAGCTCCTCCACCAGGCTTCTGACTTCCTTTCTGATTTCAAATACATTCTGTGTTAGTCACTTATTAACTTTCTGCAGGTCATTTGTAAGCTACCTTGATGGCTCTCTTCAACATTGCTTTTGAATCCACAATCAGTTGTATTGATTTCCCCACTATGTACAGCATTGCTGCCAGCACTATGGAGCACTGCTTAACTGCTCTTTTTACTCAGTATCTCACCACAGATCTTTCAAACTAGGGGTAATAATATATGAAATTTTTTCACTGAAAGGTGGTTTATTATCTCATCACACAATATATGTTGACTTTTCTTCATGCTGTCTTTATGGACTATTTACAATAAAAGAAAAAGTCAGTTAACAGTCAACACAGACTCCTACTTCTAGAAATCAGAAAGGGGTTGAAATAACAGCTCTGAAATTTCATGTAAATAACAAGCTCCCTGTGTTAGGAGCAAGAGCTACTAAGATTTATTTCATCTGCTCTTAAACCAAATGTATATTAAAAAAATATATATCAAATGAACTATGAACTGGTTGGGATCTAGAATTAAACAGATTGTGAAATATCCTGAGAAGTGCACATTTCTGTGGCTTAGTATCCTCTCTCAGTGAAAGCACAGTATGGCACTTTTGGAAACTTTTTTCCCAGTTTTCCTTAGGTGGCTCCTGCTGAGCAGAAGAGGATAAGAACAGACAACAGAAGATAGTAGGGTCTTCCTTTACACTTCCTTACAACTCATACAGCAAATAAGGTTTTTCTGATAGAGAGTGGCTGACATCACTAAAGAGTTTTCTATGTTCTTCCTAGACACAACGTTAGTGTTCCAGGATCCAGAAAACAGCTGTAAGGAGGCATGAGTCAAACTGAGACTCATGACTTTTTGTACCACCTTATCCCTAAATTGCCTCTGTTCAAAGTGAAAAGGGGAAAATATTTTGAGAAACTGGAGCTGCTTGTACTAAAGTCCATGTGTTGGCCCTTATGTTTTATGGGGAAGATTGCAATTTTTATTTCAATTTAAATTCTGAAGCTCCCTAAATATTTTTATCAAATTTATTTACATTTTTTCTTAACTGTTCCTTAGGGATTCATAAAGTCTGCCAAACAGCCACAAAGTATGGAAGGTGGTAACTGTTATAGCACACAGCCTTACGATCAGGATGAAAGTGGTTATGATTGAGGGCAAACTATGAATAAATGTTTTTAGGAAAAAATGTTATCAAGGTAGCTTAAAAAGAAATGGAATAATAAGTAACAAATTACCTGCAGTAAATTTTGGAAAATTGTTTGTACAGAAACAAAAGACACAAGAACAACAGTAACTGTTCCACTGAGTTTGTTCACTTATCCTCCCAGGCTGGCTTGTCAGTAGAATTATTGAAGCAGATCATAAAATCTCTCAAATACGTTAGGTGATAACAAGTCTTCCAGAATCTCATGAACAATTTTTGCTGTCTTTTTAAGATTAAATAAACCAGCTGGGACTCACTAAAAATGTTTCATAGTATACCATAGTGTTAGTAGATGGGTTCCACCAGCAATAGTTTGTCACAAAACTGCTCTGTATTGTTTGTTACAGTCACTGAATCTTCACAGACATTATATTTTTAGGAATACAATAAACAACACTTACATAATACTTATGTGTGTAAAAGAACCTTGACATCTTACACTGTGCCAAAGAAAATTGGCAGTCAAGCACGTTCATCAGTGTGACATACTGAATTTGAAATTTGCATAGCAACTTTATTAGTGGCTTTTGGACAGTTGAGTATTACAATTTTTTTTAGTTTTAATTTGTTGAAAAATCCTAATAATTCTCTGATAAAAAAGAATGGATCATTCAGATGCAGGGAACAGATTTGTGCATGTGTTTAATTCTGAGCAAGTAGGATCAAGGTGTTCAGTTAAATAAACATATCTTAACCATATACATTGTCTAAGCATATTTTTTAGGTACTTTTTGCTTGATCAGAACCGGAATACACTGGGCATTACAACACCAAGTCAGTAGGCAATCACGTTGAAGTAAACATTAAATACACAGTCAACTACTGCATTGGATTTTTGCCTTTCAGTCTCATTAGTTCTTTTTAACTAGTCATCTTTAGAATTCCATAATTTCTGCTTCAGTCCTTGCACCATTCTTCAGACAAAGTCAAGTTACATCAGCCTAGCTATATACTCTGATTTTGTTTTGATTGTTCTACCAATAAAAGATCTGCATATCTATAAGTGATAGAAAAAAGTTCATTAGGAAAAGTAACAAAATAATTCATGCTTAGATTTTTGATAATTTTTTCTTACTTCTTGGGATGCAAGAGTAAAAAAGAATTACTTCCTGGGATGAAAGAGGATAAGAAAGAATTACATTTTGGGATGCAGAAGGGTCAGAGGATTTCTGACCCTTATCTGGTTCACAGTCTGCACAGAAAACGTGACAGAGTATATCTGATTTTTAATTAGGATCCTCACAGACCTCTGCTATTCAGAATAATCTAACTATGCTTTCTAATGTCCAGCTGAAACTCTCATATTTTTTATTCTTCTCATATGACTTTCATCTTATATTTCCTAAAAAGGAAAGTCTTTGGAAAACACTTATAACACTAATACTGCATAATGCCAGGTCACTTACACAGATATTTATCGCTATTCAATGACAGAATAGTGCAGATATTTTAGGAAATTGCGTGTAGTAATTTAAATTTTGGAGCCCTAAATTTCACTAAGAACATTATCTGCCCATATAAATTTATGTCAAGTCCATATATTGTCACTTAAATGTTTCTGTCACAAAGACAATGCTCTATCAGTTTGCAAATAAATGATGATGCTTTGAATATGCAAATATTGTTCATATGCACAAGTAACGTAATAACTTATTGAGACTTCAATGAGAGCAGTGAAGTCTGAAGTATCCAGGAAGTTTATTCCACAGTTCTACCAGCCACTGTAAAATTTTCCACACACAAGAAAATTCCTCTTCACTGTAGAAACTTCCATTGTACCAGAGAAACAGTGTTTATCTTACAATGGTTGCTTGCAGTATTAGATAGCCTTGGCCCAGGTCATGCAATGTTTTTATGATAAGAACAAAGATCTTGAATTTATTTGATAATCTATAGGGAGGCAGAGTAGGGCAGAAAGGACAAACTTGATAATGCTTTTGATTGCTGGTGCTGTGGAGAAACTGTATTTTGCACCAGTTGGCACTTTCTAAGTGTTAAGGATACTATGTTTACCGATATGGAGTTGCAGTACTCCAGATAAAAAATGACACATGTGAATCACTAAAATCAGGTTACTATCTGACCATCATAGAATGGCTAGGGCTGGAAGGGACTTCAAGGATCATCAAGTTCCAAGCCCCCTGCCACAGGCAGGGTTACCAACCAGTAGATCACGTACTAGATCAGGTTGCTGAGGGCCACATCCAACCTGGCCTTGAACACCTCTAGGGACGGGGCATCCACAACCTCTCTGGGCAGCCTGTTCCAGCACCTCACCACCCTCTCAGTGAAAAACTTCCCCTTGACACCTAATCTAAATCTCCCCTCCTTTAGCTTAAAACCATTCCCCCTTGTCCTACCACTATCTACTCATGTAAAAAGTTGATTTCCCTCCTGTTTATAATATCCCCTTAAATATTGGAAGGCTGCAATGAGGTCCCCCTGCAGCCTTCTCTTCTCCAGGCTGAACAAGCCCAGCTCCCTCAGCCTGTCTTTATAGGAGAGGTGCTCCAGCCCTCCGATCATCTTTGTGGCCCTCCTCTGGACCCTCTCCAACAGCCCAATGGTTTTCCTGTACTGGGGGCCCCAGACCTGGACACAGTACTCCAGATGGGGCCTCACGAGGGCAGGGTAGAGAGGGACAATCACCTCTCTTACCCTACTGATCACCCTTCTTCTGATGCAGCTCAGAATACCTTTGGCCTTCCAGGCTGCAAGCACTTACGGCTGGCTCGTGTTCAGTTTTTCATCCACCAGGACCCCTAGCTCCTTCTCAGCAGGGTTACTCTCAAGGATTTCCTCTCCCAGTCTGTGTAAATATCTACAGTTACACCAACACAACTGTAAAACCTTGCACTTTGCTGTGTTGAACCTGGTTAGATTTACATGGGCCCACCTTTTGAGTTCATTACCAGCCTTCATAGGGATATAGAGTCATAAGAGCCACAAGATGGACTGCAATCCACAGCTAAAGACAGTGTTGCAACTTGTGGAGAGCATCACTAATTGGGAATTGAAGGTTGTTCTTGGTTACTTACTTTAGGATTAACTGTGGATGTGTTTAAAAAAAAAAATAAAAGAAAGCTGTGTTTGAATGTTCTCTGTTACATTTCCAGTCCAACAGCTTCCTTTCTTCTGTTCACCTACCAATTTTTCTTCACTTTTGGGCTGTTTTCATTCCAGTACTAGCTGTCCTGATTGCAGGTGTTTGGCCATATGAGATGTAGTGTAACCTTGATAATTCCATATACTCATGTCAAATTTTGCTTAAAATATCCACAGAAATCCCCTGTGAGCAAATCCATTATTAATTACTATGTCTCACCTGTTTTGTTTCATTTTTCTGAACACCTACCACTTCTGTTGTTTCTATTGCTTCAAGAAAAGCTCTTCCTGGATGCTAATACACAACTTCATAACAAGCTCTTTCAAACACTGCACTAAGTGTAACAGGGAGCCAATCTTTTGAAAACATTCAGACACTTGAATAATACAAAAGGCAAACATCAAAAAAACAGGGTTATAAGCATGTACATAGGTCACTGTAAAATTACTGCCTCCTATTAAATTCTAGACTAAATGGGAATGGGAAATAAACTAATTTTTCCATTTTAGGGGTTGCTTTTTTCAGTTCCTATAAAGCATATCACTATTTCTTTTCTAATGTATTTCCCAACCTTAGGTATAAAACTTAGCAAAATTTGTATGTTCCTGAATATACATGGGCTGCTCCAAAAGTAATGCTTCCTATTGATTTCCATGGAAACTACAACAGATATGAACAGCACAATAACACTTTTTGATAAAACAAATTCTCGGCTACAAAACACTACTGTTCAGCATTGTCACCAGCATTAGCTGTGCATTCTCACCAACAATGAACAAGAGCCTGCATGCTGCACTCATCAAAATCTGTACCAAGAGAGGTGACTCACTGTCACCACCGCCACAGCTGAAACACACCACTCACCACCTCACTGCACTCACATCCACTATTTGGTCTCCATACATGTTCAGCAAGCATCAGTGAACATCAATGGGGGCAATTTTTTTCACATGGAGGAATTCAATTCCACACTTTTGCTTCAACCACACTTTCACGTCAGACGCCATTGTGTCAGAGTGCCTCTCTGCTGCTATCTGTCACATGGCAAAAAATGTAACAAAATCTTGGTGGGAAGGTTCAACCTGTACTGCCATGCCACCAACATCCGCTTCTGATGTTGCAGGCCATAGAAGAATAAGAAAATAAGAGGCATTGCTTTCAGGGCAGACCTCATACTTTCACAGACTTACGAAGGGACAGGTGAAAAAAACAGATGAAATCAGAGAGCTGAGTGGTTCATGAACTAGTGTCCGGTTTCAGTTCACTGTAACATTGCATGAATACCACACAACTACGGTTTTTAATAATTAACATAAACCATCTCACCACCACTGAATTTGCAAATTTTTTAATGATTTCCATCTTTTATTAGGGAAACAGATCGGAATATTTGGGTTTGCTGAAGAATTCCAGAGAGATTGTACCATGGAAGAGAATATCCTGCTTTAGCATTCTCCTCCTCACACTATGCTTCCCCCAAACCACAGAAGCCAAACATTCAAGGAAAAATGTTTCAGCATGGTAAAAGGAAAGAGGAAAATGATGTGGCCACACTGATCATACCTTTCACATTTTAATAAAATTACAGTCCAGAGGAATAAGTGTGCTACTCTGTTCATTTCTTCAGCACAATATGAGATAGAACCGTGCACTTATCCTTGAGACGGTAATAAAGGTATGAAATGAAGTGTAAATGTCATTTCTCTTCTCTGTGTAGCTCATAGGGTGATCAGAACACAGTTGTGAATTCTTCTTTATACTTAACTTAAAAGCCCAACTGGTCAAGATGTCACACAAATATTGTGGAAGTCAATGAACTCATTACCATGAACTCCAGGCACTAAACAGTGACTGATCACAAATTCCTATGGAGAATAAGAAAGCTTTTTCCCCTTCACAACAGGAAAAAAAAAAATCACCATGCCAAATATTTTTGCAGCTGATGTTAATGCACACTCACACTTCTTAGAAGAGTATCTTGCTATTTTTCATGTAAAGTGAACAACTTCATTTACAAAAAAGGAAACTGGAACTCTGAAGTGCAGAAAATTCATGTGGCAGCGATAGATGTGTAAACATCAGAGCCAGCAAGAGGTTAATGTTCACTGCTGTTACAGTAAGAGACTTACAACATGGCAAGATTTTGTTGTGTTGAAGCTGTTCCAAGTTCTGATAGTAAAAAAAGATTTGGCCAAGTTAGATATCAATGATTAGGAGGGATGACAGAGCTTAAGTCTTTAAAAGAGGAAACAAGTGAAAAAAAAAGTACAAAGTACATGGTGTTCCTGCCATCAGAACAAGTGTTATTGCACATCTGTGCAACTTCTGTAATATTTCTATTTTTAAGCAATTTTGAAAGTGCCAGATCTATCTAATTTCTGTCTTTACTCTTATAACTCTGAAACCAAAGAACTTGGCATCATGAATGTTTTAGAAAGCCCCAGGTTTTGCAAAAACTTGTTCTTTGACCCTGACAAGTGGTGAGAAAAATAAATATATTCTGTACAGTTTTGGCAAAGAAGTTTCATTAAAGATCTGTGAATAAGTCCCTTGAAACACAAATGAACTCTGTAACTAACTTGAATAACAAGACCCAGTAGCTGGATGAGTGCCAGAACTCAGCTAGAGAGCTTTTTCAGGTTAACGGCACAGCACCAGTGAAGGTAATTGTGATTTAAATTAAGAATAGAATCCTCTCTAAAAAATATATCCTACCAATTGTTTAATAAAATATTGCATGTCTTTTTTTTCTTCGTTTTAGTCTTATACACACGAATCAAACTATAATATTTTGGGAGCTCAAAAAAAAAGTCAGTAAACAGTAAAATGAGCCTAAGGTATTCAAAGTTACTAATTATCTTATTTTCCTAATTTATTCACACAGAAATCATTATACAAAATATATTACATTTAACCACAGTGAAATACATATTTAAGAACCTCTAGCCCTGTCTCTTTATGGCATTTACACATACACATCTTTTATGTCCTTGAGCAGTCCAAGTACCTTACAAATGTGCTTACTTCCTTTGCTGAATCATTGCTTAGTTTCATATTCTTTTGCTGCATTCAGCATTCTGTTTAATAATAGACAATGGAGAGCTGAATACTGTAGTTTTTTTAGGGATATTCTTAAGAACTAATGAAATTTCACAACGTTGGTTCAAGCACTGTGTTCTTTGTACTACAAAAATAACTTAAAAAAAATTCCTGAAGAGACAACATGTCTTCATAAACAAATTATCATTTCACTGCTGTTCTGAAAACACTGGCCACCACTCTTTCTATTCCAAAACATAGAGGTATTAATTATTTAAAAATTCAGCTGATAAAAGGCACAAACAGTTTCTTTTTCTCTCTCATTCAGGTAACAGCGATAAAAAAGAAGAGGCACTTTTATCTTTTATTTTTCATTACAGACAGGAAGGCAGGCAATCTAGTGTAACTATCTAATCTATTGTTTTCTGTATCACTTGACCATTTCAATTATTTTGCATTCATTTCCTTAATTTGATTTACATGTTCTAGTTTGGGTGGTGAAGTTAGTAGAAAAAAAAATAAGCCTTTTCTACCTTTTCTGAAAATGAGAAAATATCCTTACCACATTTACTCGAAGAATATAATACACACTCTACCAAGATAACCAGAAACATAATTTGAGTTGTAAAAGGCAATGTTTCAAAGCAAGTCAGATGTTCTTAAATACGTCCCAGAGTAAAGCAATGTCATCAGCAATCAAGTTAGACCAGGAATTTTACAGTCTGAAGGGACATAATTTTTGAATATCTTTTTTCTGATTTCTTTTGAATATTCTGGGCATTTCACAGTATATATTGTGTTTGCCCAGAAAATCTAGCTATGTTCTGTTCCATTCAGTCTGTGATTGTAAGTGAAACTGAAATACTGTTGGATGTCTCAGCTGAACCGTTTTCTCTTTAAATCCTGATGTTGATAGTAAGTAACGGAGAGTAAAGTCAGAGACTGGAACTGTGTAAGGCACGGAAACTGTGTGACTTCTGCACACGTGAAACAGGATAATAGGATGGCAGATCATTCATATCTCCTGTCATGTTCCTGTAATGCTTTATTCCTGGGAGAAGCACTTTAAAAGTCAAGAAGTAATCAAGGCATGGATAATCTCACATTATTCAGTGAAAAATGGTAAGTATCTGCCTATTACGTTAGAGAGGAGGAGGGAGGAAAAAGATTTGATTTTGATTTTTGACTTTCCTTTGATTCCTTAAATTAAGGTACCTGTTTAATGATCCTGATTCAAAATAACTATAATTTGTATATTATTTCTTCTGTTAGTATCTTGTAGGTGGAATCAAGATAAGTAAACAGATGCTTATATAGTTATGACACTCATGAACATATACTTTTTGCTCACTGGAGCGATTTGAGTTGCAGAGTACATCAAATCTCACTAAATGTAATACGGAAACAGTGTGTTGTTATTTTCCCATAGCTTATGAATGAATTGTGCACAGCAACTGCATTTTTGCCATTGCATTATCCCATCGCTACATCCCATTTAGTGAAAAATTGCAGACTTTGCTTCCTTTACTTTTGATAAAATGCTTTTTGAAATAAGAGAAGTGCAAGACCACAAATCACTGAGAAGATACATTTCCAATGTATTGTGGGTACAGGAATTTAAGAGGTGTCACCTAGTATTTAAGACTCTCTCTGAGTGCATTAAATCACTGGATTTTCCTCAATGCCTACATGCTCTCCCCCTTTCTACAAATTCCACTTAATGAGCAATGCAGTGCTGCATTTACTTATTAGAAGAAAATATACATCTCAACAGAATTCAATTAATGCAGGTTGTCTTGCCAGCTTATGCTTGTCATATCCTCAGAAGGAATACACACTTATATTTACATGGCAAAGTAAACGCCTACTGGCTTTGGCGCACTTTTTTTGATAACAGCCTGACAAAACACCGATGGCATGAGATCCCCCAGATACAGGGATTTGCCTTATGTATTTGTAGTATGATATTTATGAGATTTCCTACAACAGCTAACGACAATACCTGATAATTTTATGTTGGGTTTTTTATCTCCAGATCCTAAAGAAATTGACAAATGTTGCCTAAAGATGATTGTCCCTTTTTCCTCAGTAAAAAGAAGAAACTAAGGGGCAGAGATGACAATTAATGTATGTGCAAGTGAAATAATTCAGCCTTGGTAATTTGTGACAGAAGAATGATCTGGTATAGAGGAAGGCCTACTTGCAGAATGGGTTATATCAGCTGGAAATTGAAATACCAGGCACAAAGCAACTCCATGTAAGACAGCAAAGTTTCTATTTTGATAAGAAATGATATCTGGCACCGGGTGTTGAACAAAACACCAGGTTAAGGTGTCTAATGCTGATGCTTACACAATGGGTTGTGGTACAAGTATACATAATGAATCAGCTCCTGTTGCATCCTTCTCGACGACTTGGAGATCTCTGCTTATGATGGTAGGACTCTGCCCAATGCATTGTTCATTATCTCTCTTTGTATTTTAAGGACAAAATGATGTCTAATTCATTTAATTGTATTTGGGTAAAGCAAAAATTCCCCAACACAGTATAGGACTGACTAGTGAAGAGCTCCCTAGCCATCAATCTGCTTAGAGAAAGGTCCACGGGACTACAGGAGATAATGGGGCTGTTGCTTCTCAGTAGCGTACCATCTGGAAGTCTCTGGTTGTAGTCACTGTCATCTCAATCACGCATAACAGCAATGCTACATCAGGACACCTTCTTTCATTACCTCTGTGTCCCTCTCTATCCTTTCCAAAAAGAGATAGTATCAAGTAGGAGACTGTAGAAGTTAATGAAGACAATTGGAGGAATAAACTACATACAAATTGCAGAGTACCAAGTAAAATCTCATTCTCCAGTATGCAAGATGTACCTTACTTGGGGGGACTCAGTCTGTCTTGCAAGCTGCACTCACTGAACACAACAAAAAGCAAAGCATTATAGTCAGATTGTAGAGTTTTAGTAGATTTACACAGATAAGAACAACTCCAATCTAGCTTTTTCAAACTAGACGTTGTTCTCATGCATTTAATCCTTGCTATGCTCACCAAGACGTATTTTGTGTGACCACGTGTTGAAAAGCATTATGGTTTATTAACTGCATACAAACATGTAACCCCTAGCCAATGCTTGAGTCTTGCCCCTCAAGTATCAGCAGTTGATGCTACAGAACCTGAGTCTCCTTGAGATGTCTGCAGGGCAATGTGAGGATGCTGGGACCTTTAAAACTTCTCTAAGAACCTGGTTCTTGCTATCAGATCAATGGTCCTTCTGTCCAGTCACAGCTGACAGCATGAGATAGCAGGATCTTTCTTTCTGCAGCTACAATTGCTCAGCACATTACTACAAAGTTTGAAAGATGCATTCATTTTAATACTAAAGTTGTATTTTTCATCTGAACTGGGCAAATTCCCATTATTGCTGAAAATTATTTGCATTAGGAAAAGCAAACCAAAGCAGAAGCTAGAGGAAGATTTAGGCATTAAACGAGTGAATTATTTACCTTAGTAAATATTTTAGGTCTTTGTTACACAATTGTGCTCAAGAATTTTCTTACTTTTTCATGTTTCTTTGATGCCCATTGCTCAGTGAGGGAACAGCTCACAACTAAAGCCACTTCAACACAAATCTGCTTTTCATGTTCCTATTGTATTCCTGTAACTTCTTAAAGGGATATCAATTAAGCAACGTAGTCAATATCTTGTTTTGTACCCTCCTCAAGGTGCCAACTGGAAATGTGCCAATTCACATCATCACCATCTGATTCTCATTGCTGGTTATCAGGCTGGTCTGAGAAGCTGAAAGGAAGAGAGTTCAAAGGATTCCTTGAGGGGGATAATGCTGGCTTTACACTACTTTTATCCTCTGTCACTGCACAGTAGACTTGCGGAGGGAAGGAAGAAAAGAGTGAATTGTCTGATTCTTGCTAACACAACTGTTAGCAAAAGAAAGGCAATACTAAAGGACTCCCATAGAGATTAGAGTGGGGAGGCAGGATAGCAAAGTAAGTGGATTTGGTACTGTGATGATTGAGGGAGAAAGAGATAGAGAGGGATAAATGAGAAAAAAAAACCCTTCCAGGGAGGACTGTATGCACTGAACTAATCTACATCCAGCTCAGGTTTAGTGCTAAGGAAAGGGAGACAGCAGGGAACAAAAATGAGAAGATACATTGAGAAGACACCTGAAACCAAGAGGACACTGAGGAAGAGAAATAATCAAAATTGCAGAAGAATATGAATTTTATGCTAAAAACATTTAGGAGAGGCTGGATGTGATGGAATACACCAATGGCTCTACTAGGACCAAATGAGTGAGATGACACACAAATCAAGTATATCATTGGAAACCTGGTAGACAGGTCAAGGTTCCAGTGAAAGTAAGCATATGTGGAGAAGAAAATGAAAAAGATCATGAAAGTTTAGAAACTTACTGGAACAAGAGTTTTTAAGTTATGGGAAAGAAATGGGGAAACAGTATAAGGTGGGAGAAGAAAAATTCTAAAAAGTAAATGGATCATGGGAAAAGTGAAAAGGGTGCAGCAGTTAGATTGTAGACCAAAATGCTGAGTAATGGTTAGAAACACTGGGAACTAATTTTTGTTATACTGTTAAGTATAAAGTTTAATCAGAGTGAAATGTTGAAATTTTACAAGCATTTAAAATTGAGATGTAATTGTTGGTTAATTTGAGAGGGCACTCTGACTTCTGTCTCTCTCTCCTTACACGGTCTGTAGAGATGTAGATATAGAAGTCTAGAACTAATGAGGCTGTAAAACTGATTTTTTTATATATTTGTTATTTAAGGCCTCTGCTAAAAAGAATGAGTTATCCTGGAAGTTAGAGAACCGGTGGTCAGCCAACACTAGAAATCATGGCATTGCTAGAGGTGTCAGAATTACATCAGGAGAACAAACAGCTGGAATTTTTAGAGGAAGAAAACTGTTGAGAAACTATCCCAGAGCGCATTCACAACTCAGGGTAAATCATTACCTTCAGAAAATCTTGGCTGAATGCTAGAGAACTGCTCTAAGCAGAGAAGAGTATTAGCAATTTCTGTGAAAATCTCCAAACTTCAAATGTTAAATTAGATATTAAATTTGGTTGGATTGAAAGAGCAATAAAAGCCTAGAACCTGTACTGTAGACAGCAGTTAGACAGCGTATGCAGTTTTCCTTCAAATGACCGTAGAATGAACAGAGGGACACTGTTTTCAAATGAGTAGAATATTGTTAAAATAGCTGTAAAGTAGATAGAGGAGCACAGAAATGTAAGCATTATTTAAAACTTGACTTAAAACATTTATTTGCTTTGTATTATTAACAGTTCACATTAATTATACATAAGGTATGTGGAAAACAGATGCTTGATGTTTAACAGGTGTCCTTTTTAGTATTTATTGCCATAATCATAAAAATATATACAAATTATTCTAATCTTTTTCAGAGGAAAATACTTCATGATTTTACATGACACAAATTGTCTTTAAACGCTTTAACTTGTTCAGATATAATTTTCTGGGGAACAATTTCAAGGGGTAAAAAGTGTTTCATACTCCTTTAAAACAAACAATAAAAACTCCACAGCTCCCTTCTTTGAAAAGCTCCAACCTTAGGAGAACTTTTGTTTCTCATGAGAACTCAAAATCCTAACTCTTGAGCGTGAAGAGTTCAAAGACTCACATCACTTCATTGATTATACAGGGAAGGAAAGTCTCTAAGACTTTGCTAAAACCAGACATTTGCCGGTTTTTAGGTGTTGCAAGGAAAAAGTTTATTAATCTTCAAAATTAACTGCAAAATTCATTTCCCTCCTGACATCTCTCCTGGAGTCACTCCATATTTTTAAAAAATAATAGGAAGTTTGATGTCCTTTCTCATGCCTCTACTAGAATTATTTTGGAATACTGCTCAATTTTCTCAGTTATTTTCAATACTCAGAATTAAATTAAAAAAAAAAAAGATAGTTCTTGTGAATTCAGTAGTATGTTTTACAGTTGGAGTAAATTTTTTTTTATGCAAACCATCATGCCGACTACTTCAAAATGCCATTTTTATGAGTATTTTACAAGATTCCTTTGAAATCTAAGGAATTTTGAACTTCCCTTTTAGTTCGCTGAAATACTCTTTAAGAACTAACCCAAAAGAAGCATAAACACATCAGAAATTAATTTAAAACATGGAGAACTTCTAACAAATTTCTTAGTAATGTTTACTTATGGTAATTCTCACTTTTACTTCCTCCAACTGTGCTTCAGGGCCAGCTTTAATTACAAATATAAGCTGGACAGATAATCAGTTTTCCATTTTATTTTTTTAAACATAACCCAATTACAAGTTCTTTAAACTCTTGCTGTCATTAGAGTTCCTCTAACAAAGTGCAGAAAGGAAGGGACGATATTATTCCCTTATTTTTTTTTATTAACACTAGAAATCAAGTTGACATTAGGGACTAATGTGCTCTCCTGTTCTCTGTGATGCTCTTTCATTGTTCACCTCTGCAGTGACATTAGCTATAATTGCAACTATGCCTTTTAACCCTTTCAGTAAGTCATGACAGAGCATTCTTTAGAGAGGCTTTATGTCAGGCGCACCAGTCAGATAACTATCTGACAAGGGCCTCTGGAACCAATTAAAACTGCTTGGAATCTTCCTATGTTGTTACAAGGACTCACTCAACATTTTTGCAATTCATTTTTCCTCATCACAAAATGAAATTTTATGGATAATAGGGTCAGAATAGTGTGCTTCTTAATCATGTTAAATTGGAAATATCCAGGGAACACTGGAGAATCATTCCTTTTCTCCTTTGAATTAAGTACAGTAGCTTCAAATGATTCTCTGGTCTATTTTGGTGATATCAGTGATAGCAAAGTACAAAGCCGTCATAGGAAATCCTCAACTATTAAAAGGAAATGGGAACTTGCCAGCATTGCATCAGTTCTGGGCACTTTCTCAAATAATTTATTTTGGCCTTCATATGTGAATATGAGCAGCTAATCCCTCAATATTTTTCTCTTGCTGTTCTTCCAAATATGAATTGGAAGACAGAAAAATTTTATTCTTTTGAATATATCTTCATTTAGGTTTGTAATGCTTTAATACAAGAGGGAGAGTGTGGTTCTAACACATAGGTCCCCACACAGAGTCAATTAGTTACCTATCCCTTATTTCTGGAGCCTCCCTGAATGGCATTTCAGCTGCATGTGATAACATAATATGCATTACTTTTCATACTGATGACTATCAAATAAAGTTATGTGAATTTTTAGAACTGATAATAGAAGTTGTCAATCATATCTAGCATTCAGTTTTAGTTTTAATGAAAATTGACATCTAAAATTTACATTTATTTGGGGCTATCCATGCTGACATTTATTGCTGCCGATAATTTTTCATCAGCTTTCATATTTTGCATCCTTGCATCATCTGGTGTTCCCTATCTATAAGTCTGCCTGCAAATCTTGTACAGAAAAAATACGTTATATTTTAATTACAATTTTCATACATATTTACATATTTCAGCCTCAAAATAAAGTTGTAAGATTTGTAAAAGCACAAAATATATACAAAAATAAACAGTGGAATTTGCCAAATCTTTTTTGAAATCAATTCAGTACCCTTCAGTACCTGAAGGGGGCCTACAGGAAAGCTGGGGAGGGGCTTTCTACAAGGATAGATAATGACAGGACAAGGGGTAATGGTTATAAACTGGAAGAGGGTAGATTTAGACTAGATATAAGGAGGAAATTCTTCCCTGTGAGGGTGGTCAGACACTGGAACAGGTTGCCCAGAGAAGTCGTTGGTGCCCCCTCCCTGGAAGTATTCAAAGCCAGGCTGGATGGGGCTTTGGGCAACCTGGTCTAGTGGGAGGTGTCCTTGCCCATGGCAGGGGGGGTTGGAACAGGATGATCTCTAAGGTCCCTTCCAACCTGAACCATTCTATGATTCTACGATAAATCAGTTTCATCAGACTCCTGGCTCTATGATAACCAGAAACATTACTTTTGTAATTTTCACTATGGTCTTTATTGAAGTAAAATAAATTCAGATGTTCATCTTCAAGTTAAATGTCTTCTGCCTTTTACTGTTTCTTAGAAGGACTAAATAAATGTGCAATGTTTAGGGGTGTAAGAGACATAGGGTTCATAATATCAGGTTACTAAGTTTTGCAAATGGATCTGTTTATATTTTCCATAGTAAATGATTTTGTTTTCCATGCATTTGCAGTGTAGAGATTAAAAATTTCTTATAAGACTCTGATATCATATTGATATATTTTTATTAGCAGTTCATGTGGCACAAATCCTTTGACATTTTAATTTTCCCTCACACCCAGCACTTTCCACTGCAAAATAAAAGTCTGCCTCCAAACAGCTTTCTTGAAATAATTTTACATCTAGTTATATCAGATTTATGTCCAAAACTGAGCAGAAATTATTCCTTTCTACTACATTATGTTCTTTAAGTGACACTGTTTTTACAGTTTCTTTGTCATCAGGAAAACAATAATTTGCATCCATGCTTCTGTTTACTCAAGAATGCTTTATGGGTCAGTGGAACTGGTTTCCCTTTTTTTCCTTTTCCTCTAACTAATGTGCACTTTCTTAAGAGCTGAAAGTACGAAACAAAGTGTTGCATCGATTTCCTTTTGATTTTTGTCATTTCTGAGCAGGTGTTTAAGCCTCTTTCCGCTTCAGATCTGCTAGGTGAATCTTCTGTAGCAAGGGAATTGACAGCATTTTCCCAATTGTTGTGCATGTATCATGTTGACACAAACCAGGAAAACTACTGTGCCAGAACCCCTCCAGGGGAAATATGCAAATACTTTTTAGCAACTTTATTCTCTGCGCTTAACATCAAAAAAGATGCTTTCCTTCTTTGACTTGACTATATATGAGTATTAAGCACAAAAAAAATCTTCAACATAACTACCAATCTTTAGTGTGAAATCAACCACTACATGTGAATGATGAGAAATATAAGGAACACAAGGCAGGTACAGTTGCCCTCAGATTAGAACTGCAGAAGGAGTTCACACATGGACAGCGGAATCTCTGCAGACAGGCACGTGGTTTTTCCAAGAAAATATATTTTTCCAGAACACTGTTCAGTATAAATGCCCCTAAACACTTCCCTTTATAAGAAAGAAAAATAGATTAATAGGGTTGTATATAGTATTTGAAAAATTCTCCTTGTAACATGGGTTATGCTGTGAACCTTGTCAGAATCCTGCATGAGAGTTGCTTTTTCGTGTACAAAGCTTAAGCATCTTTCCATTCTGATTTTCAGGAGGAGGATTTGCAACTTGTACTCATGCTCTACATGAGATTCCAGCTGTCGTGAAGATCTGTTTTGCCAGTATTTGCAAATTCATACCACAAAATTATCACCTTTACCACATTTCTTATACCTTCTCCTACAGATTCTTTTGGCTTTGCAGAACATACTTGTAGCAACTTCTTACACAACTCTTATGAACTAACTTCTGGTCAGGCATTTTCCAGCCAGCCTTGACATCACATCATTCTTTGTCGACCTGTTTAAGAGATTATTCTTGCAAGTCAGTCTGTCAGTCTTACTGATGTTCAAGAGGATGAATGTCCACTAAAACCAAACAAAAAAAAATTACTGTTTGGAGCCCAGACATAAGGTTTTCATGAAATTCTTTAAAATCAGGCCTTACTAGTTGTGATCTATTAAAAGAAGTGAAAAATATAACTAGGAAGCCTGATTACATATTGATGAGAGAAGAAAAGCCTTCCCAGAATATGGAAAACAGATAACGCTCACTTGGCTCCTTTTAAGCCTTTAGACAAATTCAGACTAATTGATCCTTGGGATAACACCTTTCAAGTCATCTCTCATTCACTCACCCTTAAATACTTTAATGTTGCTTTGAAGTCTTGTGTAAAGCTCTGTTTGCTTGTTTGTTTTCCTTCAATTATCAATAGAAAAACATCTGCTTTGAGCTTACTGAAGTTTCACCATTCATTACTGAAATCTATATGGTTGATACTGTGTCTCTTGATAAAAATATCTTGAGATACGTACAGAAGGGGATGCGTTTCTTTAAGAGTAAACTCCTAGGTTTCCTTTCTGAAAATGAAAATCTGAAAAGATCATAGAATCATAGAATGGTTAGGGCTGGAAGGGACTTCAAGGATCATCAAGTTCCAAGCCCCCTGCCACAGGCAGGGTTACCAACCAGTAGATCATGTACTAGATCAGGTTGCTGAGGGCCACATCCAACCTGGCCTTGAACACCTCTAGGGACGGGGCGTCCACAACCTCTCTGGGCAGCCTGTTCCAGCACCTCACCACCCTCTCAGTGAAAAACTTCCCCTTGACACCTAATCTAAATCTCCCCTCCTTTAGCTTGTCCTACCTTGTCCTACCTTGTCCTATTCTTGTACTACCCTTGTCCTACCACTATCTACTCATGTAAAAAGTTGATTTCCCTCCTGTTTATAATATCCCCTTAAATATTGGAAGGCTGCAATGAGGTCTCCCTGCAGCCTTCTCTTCTCCAGGCTGAACAAGCCCAGCTCCCTCAGCCTGTCTTTATAGGAGAGGTGCTCCAGCCCTCCGATCATCTTTGTGGCCCTCCTCTGGACCCTCTCCAACAGCCCAATGGTTTTCCTGTACTGGGGGCCCCAGACCTGGACACAGTACTCCAGATGGGGCCTCACGAGGGCAGGGTAGAGAGGGACAATCACCTCTCTTACCCTACTGATCACCCTTCTTCTGATGCAGCTCAGAATACCTTTGGCCTTCCAGGCTGCAAGCACTTACGGCTGGCTCGTGTTCAGTTTTTCATCCACCAGGACCCCTAGCTCCTTCTCAGCAGGGCTACTTTCAAAGAGTTCTTCTCCCAGTCTGTGTATATATCTGGGATTGCACCAACACAACCACAGAACCTTGCACTTTGCTGTGTTGAACCTGGTTAGATTTACATGGGCCCACTTTTTGAGTTTGTTGAGATCCCTCTAGATGGCATCCCTTCCTTCTAATGTGTTAGCTGCACCACTCAGCTTGGTGTCATCAGCAAACTTGCTGAGGGTTCTCTCAATCCCCTCATCAATGTCATTGATAAAGATGTTAAAGAGCACTGGTCTCAAAACAGACCCCCGAGGGAGACCATTCGTCATTGGCCTTTACGTGGACATAAAGATAAAATGAAAGTAAACATTAGAGACCTTAGACAAATACATATTACCATATATACAATATACAATATAAAATAGAATATCTGTAAGGAATAGAGAAGAGATTACAGTCAAAAGATTTTATTTTCATCATCTGATCTGTAACTCTGGTTTCCTTTACAGCTTTGAACAAGCCCCATATGCATGTTAGTTTAGGGTTTTCTTTGTTTGTTTTTGTTTTAATTTTTCTTGTATAAAGGGTTCAAGCATACAACTCCTCATGCTCTGAGGATAAATGAGGAGAAAAAGTAGTGAAAAAATGAAAGATTTCTTTTCTAACCTTCCAAATTTTCAACTTGATTCCTCACTGTTAGATATTGTTTTTCACTATGCCAGAATCAGCCATTTTTTCACTCAATTTTCTGCTTTGTAGAATTGCTTTTGCTTATGGCAATTAAGATTTCCAGGAGGACATCCATTCACAAGCTGAACAAAGCCAGACCTGCCTTTAAGCTCAAATTAGTGCAATATACTCAACTATATGTACCAGTGGGCCTGTATGCATAACTTGAATATGTTGCTAAGCTTTGCCATTTTCTTCACAGCTATCTCAGATCTATAACAGCAATAGAAGAAAAAAAAACAGTTTTGATAAATTTTACTGATTATTGTCACTATTCTTTTCTCCTTCAGCTTAGCCATATTATTATTACATATTTAATTTTTCCTCAGCTACCTGAAATGGATTAAATTGACAGCTCGAAGTAAACTACTATAGCTTATCTCAATTATTTTTTATTTTTGCGTCTTGCACCTATTCCGCTTAATTTATGTTGCAAGAAATTTTCCCATCTTGCATCTATCCTGCTTAATTTACACTGTAATTAATTTGAAGACATTATACTGTTACATAGTATTTAAACTTCCCAATAGATGGAGTTATTTTTTTTCAGATTCGAATATGCTAAAAAAGAAATATCTAAATATGAAATAATGAGTTGTATTTGGTTTTTGCAGCTTATGTCTTTCATTAGGCATTGCATTAACTCAATCACATTTTTATAACTATTTTAAATCTAGAGTGCCACACAAAACAAATGATTCAATATGAACTGATTTGGGGGGTGATTTTCATAAGCACAAAGGTTATTTAAGCACTCAGCTTTCATTTGAAATTATCATGCTTTGAATATCTCCTCCTTAGTAACTAATGGTATCCAAACAGTTGCTGATGTTGGTGCATGTTACATAACAAGTAAGAATATACTGATTTAAACTTTAAAATAATTTTTAATGAAGGTCCACACAGGAAAAAAAATTAAATAAACGGTTAAACAAACAAAAATCATACTAATTCATCCAATTCTAGTAGATGACAGGCAAATAATTACAGCCAGCCAGATGTAATGGAAAACAACAGAAATAACATTTCCTGAGCCATTGCTTCTTGACTTTCTCTGAAATCTTCAATAATTCAGGTTGATTTTAGTGATTTGTTTTAGAATTAGTGAATACTGAATAGATTTGATTTGGGGATTACTGTATAGACAGTTAACAGATCTCTAGAAATCGTGAATTTTGAAGTATACAAATTATGGTACCAGAGAATCATTGACCTAGGAGAAAGTTTGGCTTACTTAAAGAGGACATGCAGAGACAGACATCCAACAACACATAAAAAGGCAGGGTAGAAGAACAGCTTGACAGGCTGTCAACTAGCACTAGAAATGTCCCAAATGGATCTTTACTTGTAAGTTTGTTCATCTATCTTCAACTGATATTAGTTCTGCTTCCGTATTACCCATGTAAAACCAACAATACCTCTGAGACCATTTTATTCCTTTCTAATTTATTTTTCACGTTTCTCCTCTAAGCAAAAGTTATATTATGATGAAATTCCTGTGAACTTCTATTATGATATTAAGACTGGTAAGAAATCTAATTTCTTTTTGAAAAGGTTCACCTAAACTCCTTTCTGTCTAAGAAGGAAAAACTAAGACACACAGAACCTCACCTACAATCTTCTGTAGGTTAAATGAATTTTGGTATCACATAGGACTGAGATGAGATTTACATTCATTCTTCTCAGCAAGTTTAATATGGTAAGATGTATTTTTCACTTTATTTATCACTCAGAACCTGGAGAACACATTCTAGGAGCTACTATTTTTTTTCTATATGCAGGCACCATCCTACTATATTATGTATTCTGTTTCTTATCTGACAAATCACTGAAGACTTATTTAGATTTAACTCCTCATATAATCTATTTCTTTATTATATCATACACAGCTACAAAATACTACCGTGTAGTGTTAAATGCAAAATTAGAACATTGGGAAGAGATACACATATTGTCCAGAAATCTAATAAAGTGAATACTTTTGAATGCACGCAGCACTCAGAAATCACAGAATGGCTGGGGCTGGAAGGGAACTTTTGAGTCCATCTGGCCTAACCCCTGCTCAAGCAGGGACAACCAGAGCAGGGTGCCCAGGACCACATCCAGGAAACTATTGAAGATCTCCAAGGAGGAGACTCCACAGCCTTTGGACAGCCTGTGCCAGTGCTCTGTCACCTGCACAGTACAGAAGCACTGTCTGGTGCTCAGAAGGAACCTTCTGTGTTCCAGTTCATGTCCATTGCCTCTTGTTCTGTCACTGGACAGCACTGAAAAGAGCCTGGCTCCATCCTCTTTCCACCTTTTCTTCAGGTATTTTTATCCTCTGATGAGAGTGAAACTTATCTTCACAAGATTGTTAAATCCCAAGAGTAGTTATTCCATTGGAGGTATACATCCTGAGAGCAGGATACCAAAAGACTTGAGAAAAGGCTACATACAGTTCTGTAAAATCAGGTAGAGAAATAGAAATAAATGAAGAAAGTCACTAAAGGGGCTATATGCAGTGTAATGTTAGGAAACAGATAGTTAATTCTTCAGTCTTTCTATCTTTTTTTTTTCCCTCAACATAATCCAGTAAATAATTTTTTTAAATATAAAGGTTATACCAATAAATATACAAACGGATTATATAGTATAGATATGTAGTGACGAGACTTGCTAGCTGAACTAGCTTTTAACATGTGAGGAGAGTGTGAATTATTGCTACAGTGACAGTGGGGCGCAGTTCACTGGTCACGAAGAGAAATCTCAGAAAGAGAAACTCCTCACAGAATCAATTTGTTGAGAGGGGTCTTTTCACAGCAATGCCAGACAGTGTACTGAGCAGTCACAGCCTCCACCAACTTCAGCTGAGTAAACTGTGAGCAACCAATGTCTATGTTACTGTCGCCATAGGACTGCTGCAATTTTTTAGAACAGAATTTTTTATTTATTTCTGCTTTATTTTAAAAGTGTCAGTTACCAGATTTCTCCAAGAAAATTCACTTAATTCTAGGCTCTGCCAAAACTTGTTTGTTCTGTCGTTTCAGTTTGCATGAAATATATAAGAAAGTTGTAAGATAATATAAACACGTATTTATTCAGTATATAACCAAGAAAAGAAATTCAGTATGCACTAAACCTGAGAGCTGTTCTCACTTATCTCAGGGCTGAAAGGAGCAACCAGCATAAACATCACAATTAATCATCCACTGATATGATCGCCATACATATTCTGCTTTAAAAGTTGAAGTGACAAGCAGATCTGATATATACACAACTTTAAAATATTTGTCTTCTTTCTCTGTCTGAATGGCCTGGCAATGGAGGCATTTCCCTCATCATCCCAAACTGTTGTTTTTTATCCATGACACCTTTGCATCTCCAGAGCAGCGGCCAGGTACAGAACTCAGAGCAGACACTGAGCAGTGTGCACGACCCTGGCCTTCCTTGCTCACTTCATCTGTTTACCCAGAGGGCTAGGGAGAATTAAGAGTAGTAACTGACAGGCTGCTGCCATCTTACCAGTTTGAATGGAATAGTCACATTGTAAACACAGAAATAGCTCCTTTCTGATACCTCAGAGGCTTTCATCTTAGAAGAAAATGCTGAATCACAGAATGACAGAATTGCAGGAGTTGGAAGGGACCTCTGGAGATGATATAGTCCAACCCCCCGCTGAAGCAGGCTCCCTACAGTAGGTTGCACAGAAAAGCGTCCAAGTGGGTCTTGAATATCTCCAGAGAAGGAGACTCCACAATCTCTCTGGGCAGCCTGTTCCAGTGCTCTGTTATCCTCACAGTAAAGAAGTTTTTCCTCATGTTCATGTGGAACTCTCTGTGCTCCAGTATGTGCCCATTCACTCTTGCTCTGTCACTGGGCACCACTGAAAAGTGTGTGTCCCCATCCACTTGACTCCCACCCTTCAGATATTTATAAGCACTGAATAAGATCCCCTTTCAGTCTTCTCTTCTCCAGGCTGAATGGCCCCAGGTTCTTCAGTCTTTCCTAATAAAGGAGATACTCCAGGCCCTTGATCATCTGAAAATTGTGCATTATGAACTAAAAACCCCCTTTGTAACATAATTCATTTCACAATAATAGTGATTTTCTTTTTCCGGTCACTATGGCTTTTCATTCTTTTGGCTTTGTTAACTCGTCCATCTATTTTTTTTTTTCTAGTCAGTTTCCTATTTCTTTTTGTATATTCCATATCTTGAGGTTAGAGCACTTTGTGATGTTAGGGTTTATGTATATCAATCCAGTCACTTAACAATTTCATCTTACTTGTGAATTACATCCTCATCATCCACTAACGCTACATTCATTTAATTTTTTCCCCATTAGCCTGATTATTTTGGTGCCTTAATGTTTCTACTTCTGCAAATGGATTTCTTGATTTTTCTCTCGATTCACATAGCAGACTGCCTTGCTCTTTTTCATTTGGCTACTTGTTGTTCCCAAATCTGTTCATATGCCAATGTTAATTTATTTCAGTTTTGAACGGTTTTCATTTTAAAGTAACAGAGTGGAACCCTCTTGTAGCAAAATATCTACCTTAAGAGAAGAAATTCAAGGAAATTCACTGAGCTAGAATTGCCATTAGAATAAATTGTTTCTTTACATTTTCCTTCTATAGATTGTGCTGAGAAAAGAAGTGTTTTAGGCTTAACAAAGAATAAAGTGTTAATTGGACTCTGCTTGTTTCCACTAAATTAAAGTTACATGTGGTCCAAGGTACTAGGCCAGTGATTGAAATGGCAACTTCATACAAAATTAAGCATATAAATTAATATTACTTTTTAGAGACATCTCCAAGCATGCTTTGTTTTGCCTGTTTTAGCTTAGTGTCTGCATGGCACTATATGGCAGCAAGTTATGATGAGGAATGGCTTAATGAAGGAAGAAAGGTATGGAATGTGTCCTCCTTTCCATGCAATGAAGTTATAGCTGTACAGATCCCTTCCTTCAGTTGGACTGGATCTGCTTTCACCACTGTGTGCAATGTATCACTTGGATCATTTTCAAATGGCTCTGGTATTAAGGACAATATTTTGTTTTGAAATAATCTCAGATTGTGTCACTGCTCCACAGTGAATTGTTATGTCCAGTTGCTACAAAGAAGACAGCAAGCAAATGAAACGGTGCCCTCTGAAAGGAATCGATCTTTAATTATCAACGGTGGAGTGTCTGAACACTATTACTGGTGGCAGACGAGGAGGGACAGCAGTTCTCCACAAACTCTGATACCCTTTTGAGTATCCAAAATAAATTGTACAAACCTGACTCTCCCCTCTTTCTCCAGTCCTTTTTCACAGCACAGAGGATACTTCCACAACATGAGGAAGCTATGTTCAGAAGTAGAGGCACTGAACTTTTCAGTAGGATCTCAACTTCCATCTGTACTTTGAAGCAATGCTCACGATCTACTCACGTATTTTACAAAATCCCAGGCTGATTTATTCTATCTTTTTGCACTGACTTAGTAGAAGCAATAGTTCCCACCTCTGTGCCGAGTCTTTTGTGGATACTGCAAGATATGTTCAGCTGTCAGCATGGTCTTTGATGACAGAAGATGAAGTCCATTAAAAAAAAATACACATTTTCCCAGTTTTATGTGTAGACTAGACTATATTCATTTTTCAAACAGTTATCAGCTTGGTTAAAAATTTATATTTTTATACCACTGGAGGTTTTGAGAGTTTTAACTTTACCATTATTGGAGCAGTATTTCATTTTTACTGTTGCGCTGTGATACCTGACTTTTAAAAGTTTATCTGCTAACTTGTCTCCTACTCAAGGAAGACTGTGCCAGACTCTCATCTTTTTTGCTAAAAGGCCTGTTTACTTATCCTAGTAATAAGAGAATTATACAGGATTTACATAGATGAAATTGTCCTCATTATCCTTGTGAAGCTTTCGTATTTGAAGGGAGATGTGAAAACTCCGTTATCAAATATATATTATCATTAAACACAAATTAAAGATACAATTTAAAAATTAATAATAATAATAAAAAAACAGAAAAAAGAAAATGTTAGTAATTTTAGTCTTAAATTATTTCTGTGGATTCCCAATATGTAGGTCACTCTGAAAGTGATGCTTCCTATTTATTTCCATGGAAACTACAACAGTTATGAGGAGCACAATAACACTTTTCAAGAGACAAAATTCTCAGCTACAAAACACTATTTTTTCAACATAGACACCACCATTAGCTATGCATTTTCATCAGTAATGAACAAGAGCCTGCATGCCACTCTTTCAGAGTGACCTACATACAAATCTAGGACCTCTGACATCCATAGATAACTCTGAGAAGCTGTTTTCTAAGAAATAGTTTATTTCATGTGGGATAAGAGATTCCAGCAGATAGAAGACATTCTTAAGAAAAACAGAGACTGGTTTGCTAGCAGAGCAGAATGAACTGTCCAAACTGTCCGATAAGGACAACAAATCACAATAGCTGGTAATTTACACAAACATACGGTGAAAGAAACAAAGGAAACATAGCAGACAATCACATCAGATTTTAGCCACCTGAAAATTAGAAATAGTCTAGCCTGTTTATCTCTATTTAATGCAGAAAACAGGTTCCTCTATTGGATGAATCATTTTAACATAAATCAAAAACAAGCAAAACTAACAGCTTTCTGAAAAAACCTCTCTCTTCCCTCTGACAATAAGTTTTAAAATTTTACTTTAACATGTCACTTACTACTGAATTATTAATATTAGATGAAATGAAGGATCTGTCTCAGTGTAATTATTGCATTAGGGAATCATAGAGAAATAAGGGGCAGAACAATGTCTTGCCATTGACTCACACCCTTAAGATTTTTGAAAGAAAATCACTCTTTGTCCTAAAGTGACTTCTGAAACTGAAAGGAAAAAAAAAAAAAGAAAAATACAAGCAGTGATTCAGCAGACAGAGAAGAAGAAGGTATCTGCAATTTGACTCTAGCAAATGTAAAGATATCCATTACACAGCAACTGTGGAAGGAGGTAACCAGCCATTCAGCTGCCATATTTGCAGTGATGTTATTAGATTAACAACCAATTCAATTCCAGCTGGTATACAGAGTCATCTGCAATGTAATCCTAGGAGCACTGATAAACCACAGTATTAGATCAATGACCAATTTGACTCCAGATGGATTGTGGAGCCAGCCACAATGTAATCCTAGCAACACTGATAAGCAGAGAAATATGACAGTGTTATGATGATGTACACTAAAACCATCTGAGGCCAGTGGGAAAATGCAGTCTGTCAATAAAACACCATAAAAAAAGAGACAATGCTATTTGGAGTCTGGAGTAGCTGACAGACAGAAACACTACTTACTGAAGACAAGCAGAGCAATACAAATCACTAGATCGGTCAGAATATAAAATTAAACCATTTTCAGGTGCTGACAGATCTGGTTCCTTCCAGTACTCTGAATAGAACAGGGCACGTAAAGATTAAAAACAGCCTCATTTTCTTCCTCCTAGCTAGCACATATGTATGAGAAGTGTGACATTCATTTACCCCAGTGCAAATGCCACATTTTTTATTGTGTTAAAATCAGTTGTAGCGTACTGAATTAAATAAACAACTTTCCTGGCAACTGTTGCTACATTATCATAGAGGTCAGTGGTTGGTTTTATGCTTGTGGACCTAATTAGTACCATATAGATACTCTGAAGTACACTGGGACATATACCAAAGGGACTTGTTGTTTTAAAGGAAAGAAATATCAAGGAAAAGATGCATCCAGAACCATGGTATGATACTGCAACAAAGTATAAATAGATCTTGGAAACCTTACATTAGGTTGAGCTTGAAGAGGTTGAAGTTGATCAGAATTGATCCCTTGTTTGTGTGTGTTCGCCCTTTAGTAACTGTCATCATATACAGAGAAACCAAAGCAATTCAAAACATACAGGAGAAAGACAAACTGATGTTTTCATGTTTGGTACACAACTATTTAGGAGTCTCAAAACCCTTAAAACATTAATATAGTACAATGTAACATGGCTTTCTCAGCAAACAAACTAAATTAAGTGCCAGATCTGAAGAAAAGAGCAGTTAAGCAGAGTGCTCAGGGCTCCAGTGTGGTGAATCTATAGAAAGAAGCACAGCTGGAAAGTAAAAATTGCCTAGCAGTTCTAACAGTCTCCAAGAATTGCAAAGATAACAAGCTCAGGTTACCAAAGAAAATTATTGATAGTTCCATCAGGGTCCACCCAATAACACCCAACAAAGGGTTGCATTTAGTTTCCAAGAAACCTTAAAGTCTGACTGGTTGAGCTCTTCTTTTCCCACAAACCTGCTTTCCCCCAGTATAATCATCAATGCTTCTCAACTTCTAATTAATTTCAAATGCTAGTCAAGTTTCCTTGGTGATACAACATTTGTCTTCATTCATTCTAGCCATGCCATGGTACCTGATTATCACATTTTGCAGGAGGAAACTATGAGAAAGACACTTTGGCAGAAACTGTGATTAGGAGACGAAAGCATATCTAACAAAATATGCTTAAGTAATGAGTCACAGAAGAATTCAAGAGATTCAGGGTTAAATGAGAATGGCACAGAAGGCATCTTACAGAGGTTAGGGATTGATAAAGCTTTGAGAAGACAGAATTAAGGGTTAAAGGAACTCTTTCCTGGAAGTGTTAAATCATTGTATCTCCTACACACTAATAGCACCTTGCAGAGATTCGTGAGTCATCCAGCAGAAATGGAATGATGATTAAAGGAAAGAGTTAGCATTTTCATGGGATGTGAGATGAAAGGGTAAAGCCTATGGAAATGAAAATCTTGAAGAGATGTCAGTAGCATTTCAGCAATAATTTTGACTTAAAGAAACTCTGATTAGCTTTCAAAAGAATTGATGTAGAAGGAGCAACACGTTAAAAGTCTGTGTACAAACAAGAAGATATAAAATGGATCATACAGAGAGAACTTGTGTATTCTCTTGTGCTCTCCCGGAACATTTCTCATAAGGAAAAACTGGGAGAGCTGGGACCGCTCATCCTGGAAAAGAAAGGGCTCGGGAGATCACATCAATGTCTATATATACCTGAAGGAAGGGTACAAAGAACACAGCGCTGGGTTATTTTCAGTGGCGCCTAGCGCCAGGACAAGAGATAATGGGCACAAACTGGAACACAGGAGGTTGCCTCTATTCACCAGGAGGGACTTCTGCTCTGTGCATGTGACAACACTCAACCATTCTGTGTGCTTCTCTGTGATTCCTGCCAGATGGCTTGGTCAGTGACAGGGAGTACTCCTAGAAGAAAAGTATATTAACAGTGTACCACGGAACAAGGAAGCAATGCATCATGTTGACCACGATTCTTCCTTTGGTCCGTGTCTAAAAATGGAGACGGACTTTCACTTGATTTATTACAAATTAATGCAAGAACTTAAAATATTACTCAATCAACACCGTCCTCTTTAAGGCAATGCTCTAGATAAGGATTCGGCATGGAATTTTCTCCATGGTTTCCTTCATGTCTTTTGAACCACTTCTCCAATTTCAGGCATTCTTGAACTGAGATCAGTATTAGGAATATATTGATTGAGAATATATTGATTGAATATCACAGCACATTCAGTGTATTCCTTTATGCACACATACACGCACACACATACAAATGTATGGTTTATGGAAGCAAACCATCATGTAAAGTGTAATTATTCCTTTTTCCCCCACCGTCCCTTTATTTTTTATTCTATTACATTATGTATCTATTACATTATTATTATTGTATTATTGCATATATTATTATCTATTTACATCTTTTTTTGTAATGATTTACCCTCTCAAATGAAATGTGGCTGAGAAATATTTTAGAGGATATTATTTACCCAAATGCTAAGTGTTGAAGAATAAAAGGACTCTGAGGCCAAATAAAAGAAAACTGAAATGAAGAAATTGAAATAACAATAATTGTGTAATTGAAGACACTACAGCAAAAGCTTTAAAATATCATGACTATTTTCATAGCAATTATTTTTATTTTGAACCTGATCAAATAGTATTTCCATAACAAAAGAACAAAAATATCCCTTTATCTTAAATATGTATATTGTTATTACTTCCTTTCTCTCCTTCCTGGTTACAATTATAACCACAATCAATATGATGACACAAATAGTCTAAAGTATGTACTCCTGTGGTTACCAGTAGCAAAAATAACATCTCCAGAGGAATTTGAATCTACTTAGAGAAGCAAAAAGATCTAAATAAAATATCCTGAATGTAGTTGCACAGATTACCCCTCCATACACCTGGCCAAACACTTCTTGTATGTGTAACTACATGTTCTTGACTTCTTGTCATGTGTAACTACTATGTGACTTGAACATTTTTCTACCTCAACGGCCTCTAAACAAGAGAAATAGAATTAGTGGAAGTGCAGCAATGCCTCATTCTTTCATATGCCCCACCTCATTACCAACATTCAGATGCCTAGCATTCATGACTAGGCTAATAAAATTGCACTTTGTTAATTATGGCTTTATGAACTTAATCTATAGCACTACAATTATAATGATAGAACTGAGAAATATGAGCCAGGTCACATCCTCAGTCACAAATAACATACAATTTGGATACAATTTGGAACAAAACAAAATTAAAAACTGACAAATTCTCCTTTCATTTACAGCAATCTAAACTTACAGTTTGTAGGGAAATGGTTGTTCACAGCCTGAAGAGATGATTGAGCGTATGATGGAGGGGTGTGACTGGCCTGATAAACAGTAATAGATTACTAACACCCCTGACTGGAAGTGGTGAACCTGGGGCAGGGTTGCCCCAAGGCTTCCTTTTTGTTGTTGTTGTTTTCCTGATTATTCTTTCAGATTTCAGTTATGTAACATTTATTTCAAAGTTCAGTCATCTTAGTTTGATGACCTTCTAGAAGGTCCTCCTCTCTGTCATAAACATCAGATTCAAGATCTCATGTACTATAAGCAAAATAACATCTGTTAGAACGGCTCAAAATACAAGTGTTTTTTAATTATTATTATTTAAATTTTTAAATGTACTTTTTAGAATTTGCTTTTACCAACTTTGTTTTTTGCCTATATTGCTCAATGTAAAAGATGATTCAAAGTCTAGGTAAACTTTGTTTAGAATTAAAAAGAAAGTATAAGGCAGTAAAATAAGGCCAGAATAATAATAATACCGTGCTTCTTTCTTTGCAATAATCACACATCATTTGATAAAAAGATCTACTGATAAATAAATCTTAGAGCTTCATTTTTATATTTTCTGATCATAGAATTCTAATCCTCATCTGCCTTACATCTGTGCCAACATTCATAAAAACTGATAGGCTTTGCAACTTGCCTTGAAAGTCAAGAAATTAATGGTATAAGACACCAGTGAGCAGCCTATCCTAAAGAAAAAGGGGACTTTTAAATTGCATCCAGTATATTTTGCAAAGAGAAGGATCAAGCTTTCATTATAATGACAGGTATGTGGCTCAACCTGACAGCGTAAGATAGAAAAGTCTCTCTTTGTAAGTTAAAATCAACACAGCACTTTTCACATGAAAACCAACAGGCAGCTAAGAAGTTCTCAGAACATCGGCAATGAAGCTGATCTGAACAATTGACTTTTCAGCTCAGTGGTTGAATGAACAAAATTAAAATTGTTTGGAGTCCACCTGTTCTTTTACTTCCTTGATTTTTTTGCTGCAGAAATAAAGACTTTTTTTCCTTTTTTGTTGTTCCTGTGATGTGAATAAAAGTTTTCATCAGATTCCAAATGATATACAAAGGATTTTTATGTCCTTCATCCTCTTTTTAGAATTAGATGTTGGTATATTAATTTCAACACACTTATTTAAATGTCAAAGTTGAATATTTCAACTTTTGCAGGATTTCTTTTCCTCTTGATTTTTCCTGACAAAAGTATTTGCTGAATTCATCATCATTTTACAATGAAATTTGGCTAACTTCAAGTTTCCACCAATTATTTATTTATCAAAAACCTTTTCCCTGTACTTTTTCAAGCATCACCATTTTTTGATATCTAGTAAGCTTCTACAAGTGCAAGTCTACTTTGCTTAGGTATAAACACTCGTTGAGGGGGAAACGTATCCTCAGATCCTCTGTAGTTCTCTAATCGCAACATGTTGGGGGCATGGATTTGGTAGCAAAGCATATCCCTAGGGGTTACCATTACAATCTCCTTTTTAGGCAATGGTGGTAAAACGTTCTTCAATACTTTCATAGTGTAATTGGTCAAGAACAAGTGAGTACCTATCTCTGCCATCAAACTGTATAGGAAACTGGCAAGTAATGAGCAAACATTGGAACAGATTTAGAGTAGAAAAAGTCTTGCCATATTTTGTCTTTCACTTCAGTTTTAAGAAAGTTCAAGCGACATGGAGGTGATATGTTGTCCCCTCTCTCCATTTAGAGGGCTTCACCTATTAGACAGTGGTTATGTAGAAGGCATTGCCTGCCTTGAGTTTCCCTCTGAATTGTTTTTGTTCCATTAACTACATGTTACGTTCTGTAAGAACCAACAGCAAGGAGCAGAATTTAGTGACAAAGCTTTCACTGACTCTAGTTTAAAATCTAAACTTCTCTCTGGTATTTAGTGAGCAACAAAGAAACATTATATTCTTGATTTCAAATAAAATCTTCTATTTTTCCAATTAAGTGTCTTATATTTTTTAATATTACATCAGCAGTATACGAAGCATGGTCATTTTACAACAAACATTTCCATGGTAGAATAAATATTGTTACTTGGCAATAAATTTTTTGCTAAATCCCTATTATCACTTAATATCATATAGATCAGTCAATTTTAAAATACATTTTTATAACAATACCAGGTGTTTTTAAAAATATATTTGCAGGGTTTTTCCAGCTCATCGTAAAGAACCTACCTCTTCTTCACTTCCCCACAGCACATTCATATATAGGATTCAAAACATACATGATGTTTGTACAACAATCTTGAAATTAAAACATTCAAAGATTCAATGCCATCTTTAATCCAAATATTTTATAAAGTACCTTTCCAATCACCACTGACTCATATTTCAAAAGGAGGAATGGAAAGTCTTTTCCTCAGAGCACAGAAGAGCATATGTTTAGACAGTTAAGATGTTATCCTTATATGTTAACCTGTCACACTTATGGTAGTGGGAAAGCCCTGAGATCTATAGTATGTCCTTGGCTACTGCAATGTGTAAACTTTACTCCACACACAATTTCATCCAGATAGTATAGAGTCATTTGGTCAGGAGGTTTAGAAGTGAAGCACAACATTTTGTCCTCATAACATGAAATAAATGTATTGTGCCTGCGACCACACATGCAGGGGAGAGGGAACAGTTGTGATGGTAATGAGAAGCCAGGCAGCAGCAGCAGAAACTCTCTCTTGCTATGATGTCAAGGGTGGGCACAAATACAGATATCGTGAGATAAATGTATATGTGAAGGAAAAAGTGAATTAAAGAAGAAATTATTCAAACGTAACATTTTATGCAATGCCATTCTGCATTTTCTTATTCATGTTTAAATTTGAAAGTTAGACCTTGTGGTGCAATCACAGAAGCAATCCCAGGTAAAGTATTAAAGGTTTAATGACAGAGAACAAAAGATATCGTACTCACAACCGCGATCTCCCACCAAGATGAGGAACAGTCAGGTCCCACACAACGGAGATCCTCTCCCCTCAGTGGCTGGCTCTTAAATAAGCCCAGGGTAGTCCCACCCTGGGTCCACCCCTCCTGGTCACATGGAGGGGGGCACAGGTGTTCCTTAGGCCAGCCACTGCCCTTCACCAGGTGCTCAATCACTAATTCAGGCTGTGACTTCATGTTTCCCTTACAGACCTTCTGAGGCTCTGACCATTCTAAAGGTAGATAGATACCTGAGAATAATATACAAAGGTACAATAAAGGCAAATGTAATGCCAGCAGCAAAGCAAACTAGGATGGTTTAAAAGATCGTAGACGTTGTCCCTTAAATGTTCCAAGCTTTGAAGTTGTTTCTGAAAATAATCATCAAGTCAGAAAATATTTTCTAAATGTATCATAAATTGGAAGAATGCTATACAGTAGAAGGAGAAGAACTGAAAACATCAAGCAACATAGATCAATTTCTGTACCAAAAACAGAGGGCAAGTATACTTGTCAAGCCTGTCCCAAAGGTTCTCAGCATTTATCTTTGCGGATAAATACTGACATAGCTCTGCAGGAAAAGTATGAGTGCCTGGAATCTAAGGATTTCTTGGAACAGATGAATGTGAGAGAGAAATTAATTCAAGGAGCAAAAGCAGACAAAGGCAATTTAGCTGCATCTTGCCTTGACCTGCCTGATGCATGTGTTTCCATCTCTCTTTCTTTAATGAAGACTACGCTAAGCAAACAACATATTGCTGAAAAGATTCAGTCACATACTGAAAAGTATTTCAGCTTTCTGTATTCATTTGCATGGATGAGATGCTGGAAATATTTGTAATATAAAATTTAAAGGAAAAAAATTGGTTTGAGGACTTCTATGAATCTCAAACAAACATGAAATAGACAACAGAATGTATGTAATAGTTTGACAAAGAAAACAGGAAGACGACTAAGTAATAAAAGAAAAATCCTTCAGTAAAAAAACTATGTCTGTGCAAGAAATTGGAAGCTAGCACAAAATAAACATGCTTTATGTAGTGCATACATATGCAAAAAACTTTAAAGGGTAATTATTAAGTCTGTTCTATGTCTTGCAATGAGAAAGCATTAGCTGAGTTCCATGGAGAAGAATTATGCCATAGGTTTGCAAAGGTTTCAATGTTTTATCTAGTGGTACTAAAGAGTAAACTGGTGTTTTCCACATAAATTAGCAAAAGTTCTCTTGTCTACTACCAATATGAATGTCTCTTGTGGTCAACCAGATGTTAATGACAATGCTAACAGTGCCAAGCACAGATCAACCCAGGAACTAGAGTAGAACAAATACTTGTTTATATTAGAAGCCTGTGGGGAAGGTGGTTGGAAGCATTATTGTTTTCCTAGTTGGCATATGTTTTCAAGCACAATCCATTCCAAAAATGCTTGAAGTAATTGGCACCAGAGGGAAAAGAGAAGGGAGGTCAGATTAAGGTTACCCAAGCCAGCAGAAAAAATCATCACATCAGTAGAGAGCAGCAGTACGGCCACTTACAAGAAAAGGGAATGGCTGCTGTTGCCAGAAAAAGATGGGATGAAGTGTTTACTTCTTTGACAAGACCATTGAAGACTGGTAGTCCTGGGGCTTCTCTTTTGATAGTTCAGTAAGACTGTTTCAGGAGCACTTGAGCAACATAGCAGCAGAAATATATAGTGCAGAATAACAAACAAGGAACACAGACAAAATGATATTTAACCACCTTAAGCACAGTTTTTTCTTGTTTGCAAAAGTGGGGAAAAACAAGACAATATGCTATTATCTAGGAATATGTAGTAGGAGATTTGGCATGTGACAGAGGGAAGCAGTTTTAAGATCACATGCACCAAGGTAGAGAAATACGCAGGTCAGAAAATGAAAGACTGCACTTTTCTATGTGTGGTTGACTCTCATGCCAACGCATATATCCTTGTCCTGAGACTCCAGTCAGGGATTAAAGTCACTCAAAATGAATTATAAAGGTTCTCTGAATGTATTTAGCTGTCATTAAGAATAAATGAACTACCCAGGGTGGTGGAAAAGATTTAACCTGTGAAAAGTGCAGTCTTTTCTCTCTGGTAATAGGCAAGAGATTACTTCTAAGCTGATACATATTTAGATATGAGTCACACATGAACGAATTGATTTTTGATTATAAAACTGCTCAGTAATCTACTCACAAGACGGGAAAAGAAACATGCTAAATTATGAAGTTATTAATTGTTCATACTAGTACACAGGGGCTCACTGAATGGTTTCATGCCATTAAAAATACATAAAGCTGAATTTCAAGTTCCATGAGAAAGGTGCTTAAAATCAGAAAATCCTAAAATTTTTGGAGGTAAAGCTCTGGAAGCCCAAGGAAAATCTGTGAAAGAACCCAGAGGCCATTGACAAGGTGACAATGGAAACTTCTGGAGCTTGAAAAGGATTGCTAAAATTACTGAAAAGTGTTTTCCTATTTGTTACTGCACAGTCATGAACATCTGTGTTTCTGGTCTTTGCGTATGGCCCTGACCCAAAGCTCATTGAAGTCAATCTCAAAAATCCCAGTCTCCAATGAGACTTGGAAAACGATCTTAAGGTTGATAATCAGAGCTGTCAATGATCATGTATTAAGTATTTGTAGCTATCTTCTAGAAAAACAGGTTTTTGAAGTCTAGAAGAAAGTGTAAGCTGTAAGGCTTCTGAGCTTAATCCAGGTTTCCATTTTTTGCTTCCCACTTGTAATGGGACGAGTTTAGGGAAGGCAGCCCCTGCTTCACTTACTAGTGGAAGGTCTTTCCTGCATCTTTTTTCTTTTCTTGTCATAATTATACTTATCAAAAAAACAACAACAAAACAAAACAAAACAAAAACAAAAACAAAAAAAACCCTCTATAGCCAACTCTCAGTTGTTTGTAGGTGGATAAGCTAGGCTGTAACTCAATTTTGCTCCATGGGCTGATAATCCAAGCTGGATCTGAATGAGCTACTCTGTGTAGTCTAGTCTCATGCCTCTGCTGCTGCCCTGGATTTGCCAGTTCAGCTATTGTTAGCTCTTGTTTCTCTCCACTATATTTTTACTGTACACCCTTATCAATTAATTTCCATATGGTTTAAACACACTGTGGTTTGGCTTTATCTCGACTATATCAACCCACATTTTTCATGATTACCACTCAATAAAAAGCTTATGCAGCTGTGAAACGTAGAGTTTAATCTTGACTTTTTTTCCACTATTTTTCTCTTATTTCTGATAGGGAAATGTGTAGACAAGGAAAATTTTACGAAAAGTAACAGACTGCAAGGAATTATTTTAAATTAATACACAAATAGATACTTTCACAGAATCACAGAATCATAGAATTGTAGGGGTTGGAAGGGACCTCTAGAGATCATCGAGTCCAACCCCCCTGCCAAAGTGGGTTCCCTAGTGCAGGTCGCACGGGTAGGCGTTCAGAAGGGTCTTGAATATCTCCAAGGAAGGAGACTCCACAACCTCCCTGGGCAGCCTGTTCCAGTGCTCCGTCGCCCACACCGTGAAGAAGTTCTTCCGCATATTTGTGCAGAACTTCCTGTGCTCCAGTTTTTGCCCATTTCCCCTTGTCCTGTCCCCACAGACCACTGAAAAGAGATTGGCCATGTCCATTTCCCTCCTGTACTTAAGATATTTATAGACATTAATAAGATCCCCTCTCAGTCTTCTTTTCTCAAGGCTGAACAGACCCAGACTACCCAGCCTTTCCTCATAGGGGAGATGCTCCACGCCCTTTATCATCTTTGTGGCCCTCCACTGGGCTCTTTCCAGGAGCTCCCTGTCTTTTTTGTACTGGGGAGCCCAGAACTGGACACAGTGCTCCTGCTGAGGCCTGACCAGGGCAGAGTAGAGGGAGAGGATCACCTCCTTTGACCTGCTGGCAATGCTCTTTTTAATGCACCCCAGGAGTGCAATCAACCACATTTCTCTTATTTAATTTTTTACTTTTCATTTAAAAATGCATATCCTCAACTTTACTTTCACAATGATTTTATTTTTCATAATGGTTCATATCTAATTTCCAAAAAAGATTTGAGCAATTTTCTGTGATTTTAAATATGCATTTTCATGGAATCATAGAGTCATAGAATCCTTAGAGTTGGAAGAGACCTTTAAGGGTCATCTAGTCCAACTCCCCTGCAATGTACAGGGACATCTACAGCTAGATCAGGTTGTTCAGAGCTTGGTCCAGCCTGACCTTGAATGTATTCAGGGTCACCCACAGAGATTTATGCTAGAAAATCTAAGCAAGAGGTGATCTGGATAAATGTAGCACTGCACTGGGAACTCCAAATTTTTTCTTTGAGATCAATTTAAAAGTGCTCCAAATAAAATAGAGCTACTGATGTAGCTTGTCTGTCTTCCCATTCAATCCAGAGCTAAATCCAATTAGTGTCAGTTAATCATGCCTTCCTGATAAGGGAAGATAGGTGTACTGAGAAAACTCACAGCAAATGGACACATAGAAATCAATTAAGTCACTCAGTGCAAGTTATCTCATCATCTGGGGCAATCCAAATGCAGATGCTCAAGGCAAATTCTATATCCTGTTCCTCTAGGCACATTTTAGTGAATAATAGAAGATGAAAAGATTTCTCTGAGACAATGAAGGCTTTCCAATATTTCCAAGACCGAAGATGTGGAAAACAGCAGACCTGCTCATATCCTCAAAACTCTTTGAGGGTCTTCTGCTCTCCTTCACTTTCTACTTAAAAGACAGAAAGCTTTTAAGTCTGCTTTGTTGTTAATCACATTCACGTAATACCCATGTTCCTGTAGAGGAACTACCACTCTTGATTTCAAAGGCACAAAGGTGTAAAATAACTCTGGGCGATGGAGATCCTGCCAGGAAGAAACTGCAAATAAATGTGTATAAGACAGCGGTGACTTGGAGAAATGCTTCTATCTGTTATACAAAGTTATACTAACATCATTTTGTTCTAAAAATCTATGAAGCTATGAAGGTATAATCAGAGCAGTAAATAGTTGCTGGTAAATCCACTAAGGTTCAGTAGGGAATTACATGTACATATTTCACTATCTCAAAAAGGTAAAATCTTAAGAAGAAAGAATTACTTTCGTATCCCTGAACTTATAACTCAATCTACAACAGATACCCTCAGAAATCCAGCCACTGGGCCCTGCAGATTGGATCACAGTGAAGTGAAATCCACTGAAAAGAGAAAAAAAAAAAGCATTTTGAGAATTTCCAAAAATATAATTTTATTCTTTATTACACATTTTGTCAGATAGTTTTATATAAGCAGACACAATATCAGTGAAATGAGTTAATGTATTGATTTAAGAATCTTATCATTACTGTGGCTTCTTTGTAATAGGGCAATGTTTTGGTCTATGAGACTTTCTTATTAATGCAGAAGTACTGTCAAAAAATTCAGCTCCCATTTAGGAACTTAAATGAAGCAGTTCTGTTCTCAAGAGCATGTATTCAACAGATCCATTCTTCTCAATGGGATATGCTGAGAGCTGAATATCTCTCTGGTTCATTTATGTGTTTAAATGGAAATGAACTTTTCAGACAATCTGCCTTCTCTTATTGGTATCTAACCAGGAATTGCTGGATTGCTGATTGCTTTTGACAATCCATCTTTTAAACTTTAATAGCAAAAACCATTCAATGTCATTATTGCACAAAATAATAGGTGGTAAAATTTTTAACAGGATTTAGGCAAGAACAAAGTATTCAAACAATATTCCTATATTTAAAAATTGTAAATAACATGCTTATCACTTTCATTTAGCTTTAGCCCACATGAGAGTTCTGATCAGTTCTAAAAAAAAATTCCTATTAAGTACCACAATAAAAGAAATAGTTCCTCTTTTCTCCCTGAAATGAATGTAGACCAGTCTTTTACTGGATGGTGAGTGCTAATATGACTGAACAGATACAGAAGTATTTGAATTCTCTGAGACAGAAGATGTATTTCTGAAGAACATGGTGATTTCTTTCTACCTCAGAAGTATAGGTTACAGAGTTGGAAGTACTTTTTTCATCCATTGGACTTCACAAATTTCAAGAATTTCTGCCTTTCCAGACACTGCGAAGACTGAGAATCTTTCTCAAAAATTAGAAATCCACAACAAAACAGTCGATTGCTAGTTGTAATAACATACACAGAAAAGATCAGGTTCAGCTTTGACTTATTCAGTTCAGGGCAGACACTTGACCTTCCATTTCCCAATTCCAAGGGGAGATTTCTAATCAAGAGGCTGTAGATAGTATCACTAAATGAGTCACTCTGTCTACTCCTTCCTTTTCTTCTCTACCTTAAAGAATCTTAACTTCTGAACAGAAGTTTCACCATACTCATTGCTCACTTCAAATCTGTGGCTACTCTTATCAGCTTATACTCCACACGACACAGCAATGTTTGTGAAGAACAGCAGCTTTTTTTTTAACTCTGAGTTCTGTAGAATAAGGTGAGAAGCTATGTTTACAACTTTCTGCCTTTTTACTTCTAAAAGCAAAGATTTCATACATTCTCAGAGCCTACAACACCACACAGCATTTTGGGCCACCACTGAGAGCCGCTTGGAAAGTTGAACAAGCGCAGAATATAGATGTTTATAGATGTCACTTTAGATGGTTGTCTCAGAGAGAATACAACCTATTCTTTCTGCAGTCAATATCTACTCATATTAAAAGAGTGCAACATTATTCCTTCATACCATTAGCTTATCCGCAACAAAAGAACCTGAGGATATTAAACTGCTCTATTCCTGTAAGGCTCCTCAAATATACCACCTCAATCTATAACATTATCAATATTTTAAAATACTATCAAAAGCACTTAAAAGTTTACTTTATTGATAGCACATGGATAAATGTTTTTGCTCTAGCTTAATGATTAAAACTTTCTGTATTCATATTTAGATTTTTAATACAATTAATTTTTTATGAATGATTGACTTTAATGGACATTGTGCTTCAAATTACTTTTTCTAGAACTGAATGACATTGTCTTCTTCTATCAGACATTTGCTGCTCAATAAGGTCATAATAACCTGATGACAGAGCATGAGTATCTGTGAGAATCAGTAAATAGTGAACAGCTTCTACTTCCAAGTTCCAGGAATGTTCTACTGCATTTGGATACAACACACTTGTGAATTAGTCTTACTAGCCTTAATTTATGGAGAATATAGAAAATTTTTAAGAACATTCAATATAATTTTCTGCTTTCTATTTTTCTTACAAGATGCACCTCAAATCTCTTCTGAGAAAATTAAAAGATATTCACACTTAAAGTTTTCAAATTTTACCAGATCTGTTTTAGTAAAAAAACGGACCCGTAAGAACCAAAAGTGAGACTTTCATGAGCAGTAATATAAGTTAGAAATACAGTTCCCATTGAAATTTTGAATTTAATGAGCTGCACAATTATTAATTCAGATATTTAATGTCCAAACACACAGCACAATTTATATTAAAGTCCTGGAAGATTTGGTGGTAATAGTGAATAATCAGCAAATATTGGGGCATATTGTATAAGCAGGAATCAGATCAGAGAATTCTGCAGTCTACAGAGTACAGGAAACTGGATTTCAACAGTTCATCCAGATTTCTAACACAGAATAAAAACTGCCCAAACATTTTATTTTTTCCTTTTATCCACCTGTTTTATAGCATCATTAATAACTAGACCATTTTTCAAAGATTCAAGTACCTCCATTACCTAAGGGAATTAGATTCGTAATTCTCCTTCTCCTAGAAAGTCTGAATGAAGGAAATAGTGAATACTTTTACTAAAGCTTTGCCATGGAGAGAAATAAAATTTAATTTGCATTAAACAAAGAGAGTATAAATTAGATCATGACTCAATAAGCCTGAACTCTAAACTGAAAGTGTGAATTTTGTGTTCTTCTCAATACTTGCAGGTATGGATATTTTACCGCAAAAATGATTGTTTCAAGTAAATATTTATGAATGTAGGAAGCAGATTCCTGGGCTCTCCTATCTTCTATTCTTTCTGCCACTGAATGCCCTAATCACTAAATAGCAGAATGCTTCTCCCAGAATCCTCTCTCAGGTAATCAGTTCTAAATTTGCACAGCTTCAAGATGAAGACATTACCCTACTAAGTGATTTACTTGGGTTTGCCTCTGCTCTAGATTTTAGGTAATAGATCCTGATTTCCATCCTCTCTAAAGTATTTGAACTGATAGGCCAATAAGCAGGAAACACTGACTCCTTTATTTAACTGAAAACATCCGTGGCCAGTTTCTTGTGTGCTGAACATAGCGCTGTCCACCTGCATGGGGTCAGAGGCTGGCAGCTATATTACATTAAGTTTCTGAATGACACTATAAATTAAGAAGAAGGCAGGCACCAAGCGAGCCATGTTCATCAGGAAGCTTTCATAATTAGGCTTTGTAGTATGAGGGGTGCTCCAAAAGTAATGCCTCCTATTTTATTATGTTGGCCCATAATGTCAGAGATGGACATCGGTGGTATGACAGTAGAGTTTGGACCTTCCCACCAATATTCAGCTACATTTTCTTTCCATTTGACAGATGTCAGCAGAGGGGCAGTCTGACAAAATGGTGTCTGACATGGAAATGCGAATGAAGGAAAGGTGTGGAATTAAATTCCTCCACGTGGAAAAAATGGCACCCATTGACATTCATTGACACTTGCTGAACGTTGATGGAGACCAAATAGTGGATGTGAGCATTAGGTGGTGAGTGGGGCATTTCAGCAGCGGTGACAGCAACGTGAAAGGCAAGCCACATTCCAGATGGCCTTGCACAGTTGTTACACAACAAAATGAAGAGCATCTTTATCACTCCATATGAGTGAATCATTAGATTATGACCAGGGAATCTGTACAGAGCTGAATATTGGCTTCAACACAATGGAAATGATGGTGGCAATGTTCGAGTATTGCAAAGTTTGCACCAGTCCTACAAATGCTCACACAGGAACAGAAAGAACACTGTATGCAGGATCTACTAAACAAAAGTGAGGCTGAAGGTGACAGTTTCCTGGATCGCATCATTACCAGTGATGAAAAGTGGTGACACTGCTAGGAGCTGGAATCAAAACAGAAGTCCAAGGAGTAACAGCATGTGAATTTCTCATCAAAGAAAATATTCAAGATGCAGCCCTCAGTGAGTAAAGTGACATGCACTGTCTTTTGAGATAGATAAGGGGTGATCCTTCTGGATTTCCTGGAACACAGGCAAACCATCAACTCTGATTGCTACATTGTGATGCTGACTAAGATGAATACTTGAACTTCCAGAGTCAGGCCAGAGAAGAAGACAACCTTTCTCTTGTAACATAACAACATCAGGCCCCATACAAATTTGAAAACCGTGGACGACACCGTCATCTTGGCTAGACTGTCCTATCACACCCACGATATAGTCCAGATTTTGTGCCTTCTGACTTCCATTTTTCAGGCTGATGAAAGATGGACTGCGTGGGTAACATTTTCCTAGCAACAACACCATCATAACATCTGTGAAACAGTGGGTCACCTCCACTGGTGCAGAATTCATGGGCATGGCATGCAGGCTCTTGTTGACCACTGGCAAAAATGCATAGCTAATGGTGTTGACTATGTTGAAAAAGGATGTTTTGTAGCTGAAAATTTGCTCTATCAAAGAGTTGTTCTTGCGCTCTTTGTATTTGGGTAGTTTCCATGGAAATAAAGAGGAGGCATTACTTTCAGAGCAATCTACATAGGTCTCAATTCAGAGGAAGGAAATTACATGAGTAGTAATCTCCATTGTGATAAACCCTGCCAACCACAAGCTTTCTGAATTTACTGTTATGCTAAGCCACCTAACTTCCACTACTATTCTACTCTAAGTGTCCAAGCGCAATTTATTCAACAAAGTATATGCCCACCTATATTGTTCCACTTCAAGTGTGGTTTGTGTATGTAATAAAAGATGTTATAGAGTTATTAAAATAGATAAAGTTAGTGAGGAAATTTGTGTGATGGAAGTAACTGTGCCAAAGCATGAAGAAACAGATAATGATGAAATCAGGCTGACTTCAGTCTTCAGCCTGTGGTGTTCACAGCTTTCTTTGTCATTGTTGCTGTTTTCATCTTAAGCACAGATGTTCTGCTGTCAAAATGCCAAGAAACTTTCACAAATTTATTACCAAAGCCTTTGGTAATGAGCCTTTTTTATTTGATGCAAATTAATTGATCTGAAATATTCAGGGATTAGGTTTGTCTTACATGATGGCTTTTAACAATGTTGCTGTAACTGTATAAATCACTCTAAATTCCAAGTTCTGTTTGGGACAGGAAAAGACATTCACATGCTGTCCAGTACAAAAAGTCTCTTTTTAACCATCTGTGATGAATTTAGTTTTAAATTCACATTTAAGTCTGTAAGAGCAGTACTTCACCAAGGACAACATAGCAAATATTTATATAGAATTTAATAGTAATTCCTGATAATCTTGTCATTACTTTCTGAAGAGAAAAGGTCTTACTATATCTATCTAGGGCAAAGAAAATTTCAAAATTTCAAAGTTTCAAAATTTCAAAAACAGTGTACTGTTTCATAATCAAATACTTACAAAGCTGTGGGTATTTATTACAAAATATTCAAAGCCTTAAAATTCTGCAAAACACAATCTTATGAAAGAACTGTTTAAAAGTGGCAGCTTGAAAGTCAGGGAATGTAGAAATGTAGAATACTTCCTTCTGTCAGTCTATGAAGGCAGAGGGGTATTTGCATTCTTCAAAAAATAAAAGTGTTGACACTCAACTTTTCAGAGTTGTTATTTTGCTAGCAATCAGATACATACATGAAAGCCCTAAGTCACTACATTGAAAGCAATGGAAATTAAACATTATTTCAGTGATCTTAAGTAACCATAGTGCTAGCTAATGCTGGCAGAAACGTTCGTCCCTTGATTTATGGAAGAAATACTGTCTTTCTAATTCTGTAAGTATTTCACCGGTCTCCTTTGATGAATATAGATGTGAAAAATTATGACACTTATGAAAGATTGAGCAGAGATTAAGATCATAAAGGTTTACAGATTAATAATGTATATTAAAAAAGAATCAGGAGAATTTTTGGGGAAAAAGGTGATTTGAAAAGACTGTTCCTAATTAACAAAAGAAAAATAAAATCCAGACATACTATTTATTTTTAAATGAAATTTCATTGGCCTTTTTGTCTGATGAAGTACTTTCCCATTTCAGAAAATTCTTTCCTATTTTCCTAAGTTTAAATGCATCCTATGGGGAAAGGCATAACGCATAGTTAGTGCAGATTTCTCTGGCTGAATTCTTCTTCCGCTTTCCTATCTTCTCACAAAACTCAGGGGAAATAATTATCCTGGAAATCTCTGTGAAATTCATCAAAATTGTCCAAAGATTCAAAACTTAATAGAAGAGCACAACAGGCTGAAGTATAAACATTAGCCCAGTGATATAAGACTCTTTTCAATTGGAAAATGAGCTGAACAAATAAGCAAAGTTATACTTGCCAGTATAGTTGTAAATCCTTAGCCAGTTTGCAAACCATGCAGTGAATTATGTATGATTTAGGAGACTAAATAGACTATGTTGTCTGAGCTCTGTATTGGTATTAAAGTGCTGCATTTAGTTTTGCCAACATCAATGAACTTTCGGCCATTTCCTCCAGAAAATCTAATCTACTGACAGCTAATGGAATGTCTTCTTTCACCAAAGTGGTAGGGACTTGTGTATTTAGGGAAGCTCCATTTCCCATGCTGCATGTACTATGAGATTAGCAGACAGCTCTGATTCCTTTGTGGCAGCACATATTCTTCTCTGTAAGAGGTTTGCCTTCCTCTAACTGTATCATATTATTTCCTTTCTATCCCCCAGCAGTGACTGTTAAAAGCTGAAATTCTAGTGATAACTGTTACTGGAAATAGTAGTGAACAATTGTCGAAGATTATTTTTACAATACCTGGAGATCCAAAATAGCCAAAGATAAGGAATTAATTTTTTCTGCTTTGCAGTTATCAAATAATTACTTTATGGAAGTTAATTTAAAGTGATAGAATCCGTTTCATGTGGCTGTTAAGAGTGGTGGCATCCCTGAAACAGGCAGGGATGCTCCACTGAACAGACTCTTACCAACAGAGGACACATTCCAAGAGCAAATGTGAAATTCATGAAACAGTTGACTTTTACATATGTGCAAGTTAAACTTCAGATCACAATTCAAAGTACATCAACAATATATGTTTTATGTGAGGTCCAGAATTCTGCATTCTGTAAACCATTATTGAAAATGTACAACATTGTTGAACACAGAGTATTATAGCACTCACAGACTGTAGCCGTGTTCCTGGTTTTATTAAAAAATCTGTCATTAACATTTCTCCTTTTTTGAGCCTCTCAGGATTTTGGTAGTAAAGGTCCTGATCTTGCTGTAAGATGTATGCATATAGCTGCTAAACTTAGCTTTCCAAATCTACTCAAAGCTTTTAGGTTACCTTTAGTGAAAAGCAATTATTATATCCCTGCCAAGATTTTTTGGTCTTCGAATATTTCAATTATGTAAGCCTTAGTCTTGTTCTATCTTTCATCCAGCTGGGAAATAGATATTTTTGTAACATTATTCTTTCTTTTCCTGTAGAGGTGTAGATAAAATCTTCCTAAAAATAGCTGCTGATATCATAAGAATGATAATAATAAAAATTCTTGGTTTCCATATGCATGTTTCACATTTTAACTTCAAATGTTAATGGCTTGAGAGTAGCCCTGAGGAGAGGGACTTGGGGGTGTGTGTTGATGAGAAACTCAACATGAGCCGGCAGTGTGCGCTTGCAGCCCAGAAGGCCAACTGGATCCTGGGCTGCATCAAGAGAAGCGTGGCCAGCAGGTCGAGGGGGGTGATTCTGCCCCTCTACTCTGCTCTCGTGAGACCTCACCTGGAGTATTGTGTCCAGTTCTGGGGCCCCCAACACAAGAAGGATGTGGAGCTGTTGGAGCGGGTCCAGAGGAGGGCCACAAGGATGATCAGAGGGCTGGAGCACCTCCCCTACGAGGACAGGCTGAGAGAGTTGGGACTCTTCAGCCTGGAGAAGAGAAGGCTGTGGGGGGACCTGATAGCAGCCTTCCAGTACCTGAAGGGGGCCTATAGGAAAGCTGGGGAGGGGCTTTTTACAAGGATAGGTAATGACAGGACAAGGGATAATGGTTATAAACTGGAAGAGGGTAGATTTAGACTAGATGTAAGGAGGAAATTCTTCCCTGTGAGGGTGGTGAGACACTGGAACAGGTTGCCCAGAGAAGTCGTTGATGCCCCCTCCCTGGAAGTATTCAAAGCCAGGCTGGATGGGGCTTTGGGCAACCTGGTCTAGTGGGAGGTGTCCTTGCCCATGGCAGGGGTGTTGGAACAGGATGATCTCTAAGGTCCCTTCCAACCTGAACCATTCTATGATTCTATGATTCTATGATTCTATGTATATAAGGCAAAGGCAACGCTCCAGCTTTCTGCATGGTTACTTAAACGGAGTTAAGAACAAAACTCAGGCTGATCAGGATGATCGTAATTTGTCACAGCAATACTGGCTTGGCAAAGAACAGTTTCCTAACCCAATAACACAGGCTACTAATTTTACTTACGAGATTGTCTGTGTTCCTTAATGTTCAGGATGACAGCAACTTTCGATAAAAATTCATTTTATAAAACAGAGTGCTATGTAGAAATATTCTCTGTGGTAAGGATCATAAGGCTTCTGTGAAATGTCCTGCTTTTCCAGTGTTCATCTCCAGCCTATTGCCGACAGATCACTCAGACATTAAAGCTGTGAGCCTTTCCTCAGCATTTTTTGGGATGCTTTGCCCAAAACCAACTGCTATGCTGCTAGCTCATCGTGCTCCTAAACTCCCTAAAGAATATGTATTGCTATTTAAGCACCAGAAGCTCATTTGTTTACATCCTTCTCAGGTTTGTGGTAAGCAGTAAGACAAAAGTGAATCTTTCCTGAACACTATTTGCTTAAATCTAAGTTAAGGTTGCAGAATGATTAGCAAAGATCATTTTGCAAATCCAGAAACCTTCTCACAATCTGCTAAACTACCTATACCTAAATTGTATCCCCTGGCAGCTGGGGAAAAGGTCTTAGATGCAGAATGTTGGCATCCTACTGATAACGTTCACAGGGAATTCACCAGTCACCTCCCAGGAGGAATTCTGCAGGCTTTGGGCACAGCTAGGAGAAAGTGTTCTGATGGGACTTTCTTTCCGAAAAAGATAAACTTTTCCAAAAAATGAAGACACATCAAACAGGGCATGCCTTCACTCTTTCATCAGACAAAACCATACTTCTGATGCTACACTAAGAACTGCTCCATGTATTCTTTCTTCCAAAAATCATTTTAAAATGTGCAGGAGTAGCTACCATAATCTCTGTCTTTGCAGATAAGAATAGATGAGAGGGGCCTTGCTTTTCTATTATTCTCCTTCTCTGATCCAAGAACTGTGCTGGCATCTTTGAAAAGGTGAAGCAGTTCTTTTTCTGAACAGAACCTAATTGATTTTTACAATAGGCAAGCTATTTTTGCTGTCATTCTATGTATTTTGTGGTTTTAATAAAAAATTTTTTGCTTACTTGCAAAACTCTTCTGTGCTTGTTTTCTCTTGAAGTTTTCACCTCTTTTAGGCAAATTTACCAACTTCGTTGCCAGTAAAAAAAAAAGGTTTGATAACATTTTTATCACTCTGATTTTGCACAAACCAATTGTGCTTTAAAAATTAATAGAATCTGTGTTCAGCTGAGCTGATGACATAGTGACTACATCGGTTTTACAGGTCAGACAGGCAGAGAGATGCTAGCCCAATTAATCCTGTAACAGCAAAGGCATAAGCTAAAAATTAACTGCTAAATGATTACGCAGCAAAAGGTAAATGCCAGGGGAACTTCACTAGCACAAAGTTAGATACAAAGAGATTATATTCTCTGATAGATTTGGCAGTCGCTGAACAGGATTTTGGTAAAAAATGCAATGAGTGTGGTAAGTGATGATGTGGTCCTGGGCATCCTGCTCTGGGTGTCCCTGCTTGTAGGGGCTGGGCCAGATGGACCCAGAGGTCCTTGCCCACCTCACCCATTCTGTGATTCTGTGACTGTGGTTTTGTGATTCTGTGTGTGTGAGAATGAGGAAGTGGAAGAAGTACCTGAGTCTCATTTCTAACTCTAGCCCAAAGCCTCTCTTCAGTTGCTGTTTTAATCTCTCTTTCAAGCTTAATCTTGAAAGTTTCTATTATTGAGTCTCTTTCCCTCCACAACTGAAAGAACCAAAAAATCAAATGCAGATAAGAGATGTAAAGAGGAGAGGAAGGGTGTTTTCTTCCTGTAATCACCACAGTGATTTGCCTCTCTGGGAGTGTGAACAAGATAGTCCTTTCAGCTCTGCTTCAGGAGTAACAAATGGAAGACCCTTTTGTTGTATCAAGAACCTCCATCACACTGCAGCTTGTACTTTCAAATGAGAAAGTGGCTTATCAATGAGCATAGGGTGAGCTCCTCTTCCTTAGGAAGGCAGAGCTAGTCACATACTGAGAGGACCACCAAAATTATTTTCGAGATTCGTAAATCATATCAACTCAATTACAGCAACACCAAGTTTAAAGCTTCACACTTTTAACAGTATAAAATATTTATATCTTGTTTTAGTGCAAAGCTTTTAGCTCTCAGAAAAATTTGAATTAAATCCATCTGATTCATTTGCATGTGTATGTGAACGAAAGAGAAAAAGAATCTAAATAATTTTAACTTGGGTTTTCAATTTTTTGATTTGCTTTTCTAAGCAAATAAAAAAGATGTAGATGCACGTAATGCTGAAGATCAGGATCCTGAGAGAAATATTTTACTTGCTGTTATTAAAATTTCCTCATTGACAAATCCTGAAAAAAGAATTCCAAAGGTTTTCGTATTTCCTGAATTTTACATTCATTTAGTTTCCTCTGAATCTTCAAAGCTCTGCAACCTGCTTATATATCAGAATATTTATTTGAAGAAACTATAGTACTGCCATAATGAAAGAAAAAAGAAACAGGGAATGCAGTTTGCAAGCTGAAGAACCATTTTCACGTTTCCCTGTGATGGTCAAGGGTTTTTACCCAGATTTCTGAAACTATGGCTATAAAGCTAAGTGGAAGAGTGACCTGTTCAGGCACTGGAACTGGATTGCCTACACCTTTTTATTACCAGGACTGTGCCTGGTGCCTGTGCCCCTGGCTTGGCCCCAGGGCAGCAGTTACAAAGCAATCCCTAGAGTTAGTAGGATTTCCCAATGCAACTGTCTTATGTGCAGTTATCCTGTTTTGGAAAATCTTTGAGTTTTAAATTATGGAAAAGACTGGGCCACCCGTTTTGGACAGGACAGACACCATGCCTTTGAGGTTTCTGGTGTCCGTTGTGGCAATTCCTTCCTTCCGGTTCACCTCTTGAAATTTTATTTTATGTCAAACTCTAAAAAGATGTTATCATTAATCATCAAAACAGAGAGAAGACAAATCTCAAGAACATCACAGGACAGGAAGGAAAAAATATGACATATCACCCTGTGCTTGTACTTTGTAAGAAGTACAAAGGCATTGGTCCCTGAGCCAGGGCTGCAGTATCTACTAGGGAAGGGTTTCTTTGGAGCCTTTCTACGCATACTATCTGTAGGATATGTAAATGAAAATAAGATTGGCTCTTTTGCTATATCTCAACAGGCAAGGGGTTTCAGGACACATTCCCCTCATAGATTCCCTGGTGGGAGCTAGAGCTGCAATTCCACCTTTAAGAGTAAATTAAGATCTAAATCCCAAATCAAGAGAAAACTTCTGAAGTTACCAAAACCAGTCTTAAATGGCACTAAGACCCTATATTTAGGCAACAGAACTGAGTTTTCATTGAAAGATTCATTTCATTGCAATATATTTGTGTATAAGTTGTGTGACTGGGACTGTGGTTATACAGTCACTTCAGTTTAAGAATGTGCTTTTCTGAAGCTTTAAAAAGTGAGCTTTGCCAGTTATTGGTCCCAGACATGTACATACTGGTGTTAAGTTTTTGCATTCACAGTGGGAGCCAAATCGGGGAACATAAGGGGTTGAAACCCAACATGGTCAAAAAAAAATCCATATCCAATTTTATAACCAATCACTTACCAACTCCCACTTCCATGACACCACAAAAGGTATGAAAATATGCAGAAATAACGGAGCAAGGTGGGACCACACTTCTGACAACAATTTAAATTTATGTTCATTTAAACTGACTGCAATAATCATGTATTTTTATACAGCAGTCATCAAGATTTGCTCTGCAATCAAGGGTAAAGAGAAGAAAGCTCCAGAGGGTGATTCATCTTCTTTATTCTAGAAGAGAATGAATCACCCTCTAGAGTTACTTGTCTTTCTCCACTGATTATGGATGGACAAAGATTGATTTAGACCTCTTCCTTTTTGATAACTAGAGAGTGTATCCCTGGTAGCCATAAAAAAGGGAAAGGAGGGGATATTTATAGCATTGATAATTGAAAAAAATTTTTTTTGGAGTGCCTTATTTACTTAAGTTTTTATGCCAACATTGTAGGAGTACTTAAAGAAAAAGGGATTCTTTTTGTGCGTGATACAAAAGTATTAATTTTGAGCTTAATTAGAAGAAAAAAAGCAAAGCATTTTTCAGAAGACATAGTATATTTTAGCTTATAGTGTATGGAGGACTGTAGTGAAAGTAATGCCTCCTATTCTATTATATTGGCCCACGATGTCAGAGGCGGGTGTGGTATGGCAGTAGAGGCTGATCCTTCCCACCAATATTCCATTACATTTTCTTGGCATGTGACAGATGGTAGCAGAGGGGCAGCCTGACACAGTGGCATCTGACATGGAAGTGAGGATGAAGCAAAGGTGTGGAGTCAAATTCCTCTATGCAGAACAACATTCATCAATGCTTGCTCAACATTTATGGAGACTAAACAGTGAATGTGAACACAGTGAGGCAGTGGGTGGTGAGTTTCAGCAGTTGTGACGCTGACATGAAGGACAAGACATACATGTACAAGCCTTGCAGACTTTTACAAGCAGGTTCTTGTTCATCACTGTTGAAAATGTATAGCTAATGGTGATGAGTGTGTTGAAAAATAATGTTTTGTAGCTGAGAATTTGCTCTATCAAATAGTCTTATTGTGCTCTTTGTAGCTGTTGTAGTTTCCATGGAAATCAATAGGAGGCATTACTTTTGGAGCGACCCACATTTATTAAGGGACATACAAATTTTGCTAAGTTTTATATCTAAGATCAGGAAATGCATTAGTAAAGAAACAGAGATACATTTTATAGCAACTGAGAAAACAACCCCTAAAATGGAAAAATGAGTTAAATTCTAAACTAAATGGGAATGAGATCGTATGGCTTGCACAACTTACACAGAATTTAATGTGTTGTTATGTCAGAAAATGCTAATCACTATTGTCAATCACAAGGTCAATCACAGACCTCATTAAAAATGACAAGTATGGGATTCACAATTCATTTAGGCAAAGTGGAGAAGAAATTAAAACAGTTTTGCTTCAGAGTATCTGAGCTAGGGAAGGCTAGTATCTCCTTGGCCTCTTAACCCATCCTGGGTCATACAGGCAGCGATGGTGGTGAACACAAAGGCTGGAGAATTGACTGTTACAAAGCAATATAGCATTAAAACAGCAGGCTACAGTTTAACGCCTAAAACCAAAGCACACTTAATTTACTGGTTATCAGATGGAGACTCCTTAACAGGAAACAGACCTCTAGACTTTATTCCAGGGTCCTGCCTATTTTAAATATTTTTTTTAATTAATATTATTTTGTTTCATTTGTTAGTATGGGCTGATCTCAGGTCTCTACAGGTTTTGTGTCTTATATATCTGCTTATAAATCATTTACTTGAAAGGACAGGACAGCTGCCAAGTTATTGCATTGGATCCACTCTCTACTGGGACTCATTAGCTACATCTGTATCCATAAATAAAATTGGCCAGGCACTACTTTTTGACAAAGGTGACATCCATCCAGTAACTCTCTAACCAACATCCAAACTACCAGATGGGAATGGTCTCTGTTCCTTATCATCCCATATTTTTGCACAAAGTGTTACCTGCTTAAAATTCAATTTGACCTAAGTCAGAACTATGACAGAGTCTGTGCTAACACTTCAGCATTACGAACAGTGGCTCATACCCACACCCTGAGCCCTCAGAATACCAATAAGCTAGTAACTCAGTATTTACTAATACAAACTTAACCTAAATTTCAGGGATTACACGCCTTCTAGTATGAACATCTCCTCCTTGATCTAGCAGTTGGTGACCCTGTCTGTGACAGAGGGGTTGGAACTTAATGATCCTTGAGGTCCCTTCCAACCCAAGCCATTCTATGATTCTATGATTCTGATTGTCCCATTCATGTTGAATATGCACTGTAGTTCAGGAGACAAAATAACTGTTTCATGGAAGATTCAAGCCTCTGACTCTCTTCGTCTTGGATTACCATCTCCACAAGTTGCCAAATGGAAATCAATTGCTGATTTCTATCTGGCTCCACCTAACTTGGACTTGGCCACCACATGGTGGTCCATTCTTAGCACAGGGGACTTTTGAGTGTATGAGCGTGAGAGTTGTAACACACAGAAAAGTAATCAGAAAAACAAGAGGCAGTGAGATGACGAGGAGAAAAGTAACTACTTGGTTTTCAGAGATGGAGAACATTTGGGTTTATGAGGTAAGATGGAGTGATGATGTAAATGGACTGTTGGCAGAGAAGCATGCTCTACTTTGCTTCGTAATTCTGCAAGATTATTCAAGAAGTGATAATAAAAGAGGCGACCCCCCCAAAACATTTAAATTGTGTCACCTTTTTCCCTGCTAATGGGAACAAACCAAGAAGGAACATGAACGTTTCCTGATTGCTAGGGTTGAAGTACTTATGCTGTCATTCAAAATAGAGAAACCTTGGAGCTCTTTTAATAAAATAGTTAACGTAACTTCATGATTTCTAAGTGTTCTAGAGTGATTTTGACCAAAAACTAGCCAGAGACTTCTGAACTATATTTATATATGTATTTTTTGTGCAATGCTGAAAGATAGTAGGGCTTCTCTTGTTAATATAAAAAACTACAGCTATATCTGCAGCATTGATAGTTAGGTTCAGGCTGAGAACAGTAAAGCTGTAAATGTGCACTCAGAGTAGGTTCAAGATACCAAACATATCAGCAAATAGGTACAGCTTTGCTAAAATTGCTTGCTTTGTCCTTGAAGTACAAGCAAGGACGTAAAGTGGCTTGAAGCATAACTTTTCCTCTAACAGAGACAAGTGTATTACTGTCCACATATTTCCTTAGATACTTTGAATGTATTTAAAGAGTATTTAAAACCAAAACTGATTCAAGAATCAACATGAAAATTTTGCAGTATAATAGGAAATTGCAAACTAAGAAAATTATAAAATACTTCAGAGAAAAGAGTAAACTCATTTAGTAACTGTCAAAGCGCTTCTCTAAATGCTTTACCCTTAGTAAAAAAATGCTTTTAATAATTATATCTTTTTGTATTTTCCCAGTAGAGTCTCTTTTCTCCTCCTAGATTTAAAAGGTACATTAATCTTCTTAATATGTGACTTTTGTTCAAATCATTGAAATTTTTACTTATTGAGCAGATAAAGGTAAGTAATAATCAACACTATCATTTGTCTTGCAGACAAGCTGAGAATGACAAACTAGTGTCATCTTTCTTAATTACTGTTTTACCAGGACAGAGTTTAATGCTAAATGACATTTATGGATTAATGCTGTGTAATCTGAATACCCTGATGGAAATGACTTCAGAAAACAGACAGGCTGAAAGCAAAGTGCAGGGAAAGTGCTATTACCCAGGGACTATCTTGGACTTTGGAAACATACTCCAGAAGCACTAAAATGTAGTGTTCAGAGAGTCTGTAAGTTTCAGTTTACTTGAGGCACTCTGTAAAATTTTAGCTGGTATGTGATGTTAACTGGGACAAACCCAGCTAAGACACTTCAAAGAACACTCTACACTTATCTCTTCAAGTACACTCAACAATCTGACTGCATACTATGATCCATTATGGCAGTACAAGTCACACAATTATCCTCTAGACAACATGTCATGCAGGTTATATCATGCAGCCCAGTACACAGAACAAGAGATAAGGGTTCAGGGAACAGTCCCAAGCCTCTGTTCCAGCTAAAAGAAACTCTGCAGTCATAAAGCACAGATTTTTTAGAGTTCCTTGAATGCATACTTTTAAAGATGCATCATGTTGAAGGAGAACTTCCTTTTTTAGAATGTGTCTTGTGTGGCACCCCACTGCATTGATCTTTGCATTACATCTCAGGGCCAACTGTGACCAGTCTCAAAAACATATCTATGCCATGAAATATGTAATTATATTTCCATTAAGTTGAATTAATCTACCTGTTCTTTCCTGCTGAGAGCCATACAAGGTAGTATAAGGAAAAACTCCAGGTACTTTAGATCTGAAGAGTGAAATAGAATGAATTTTGTTGTTACAGGGAGACTGCAATACTAAAAGTATTCCAAAATATTTTATATTATACAAGAAATAGACTCTTTCCCAGAATGAGAGATCTATTTTAGATTTCCTATAATCAGTATCTTAGATGCCTAGATTTCTTTGTATTTGTTTGCAGAACTTAGTTTGCACAGAAATTTTCATTTCAAGTAAATTCAAGCTCTAAAAGCACAAAATAGCCATATGAGCCATGTTTCAGACTCACTTCTAAATGACATTAACAGTACAGATAAGGAATAGATACATGTCCAGAGAAACTGCTGCAGTGGTAACACAGTAAATGGAAACATTTTGACATAGGAAATTGCTTTGCTAAGAAAACAACAACAAAACTGTCCAGAAAAATATACTTCTCTTATGTAAATTTTTGAACTGCAGAAATTAATATCCTGTGTTTCTCTCAGACAAATTAAATCCCTGGCATTATTCCACATGAGTTTAAAGTGTGGTTCAGAAGAAATTACAATACATATCTAAATTTTTCCTCTAGTATCCTGTTTAAAAAATATGTATATTTTCATTCCATCTCTTAAGCATCCATGATGGCTGTCAAATACCTTCAGGTCACTTTCATGAGTATTGGAAAATTTTAGATGTATTCAGTATTCTACAAAATTTTGTGACTTCCCTGGATTATTTCACTTACCATGTCTGAACACCTCTGTCTGTATGTCATGTTAGTATTCTCAGTTTTTCTCTCTTGCACCTTTCTTTTGTTTTTCATGTGACTGGCTTCATTCAACCTCTACTTTTGGGATACTTTTGTTGATTTGCCTTATCTTTCTTTCCTAATTTTCCCATCCTGATGAGCAGCTGCTTATCTGGTTTTATATTTTGAGGGACAATTTTTTGGCCATAGTTTTCATATCCTCTTGATCAAACTTAGTTTTCACCTTTCATATTTCTTCATCCTTATTTAAGTAGCAACCAAACACTCCTCCTATCTGAATGTGTCCCTGGAAATACTGCAAGCTTTCTATTATTGAATTACAAATTTTCATGAGGTTATGGACTCAAAGAATACATAATCCTTTAACAATGGAAGGAATGTATATGGATACATGATTAAGAATTATTCTGGTAATTCATTTTATTTAAAATATACACGATTTTTCGAAAGATGTGAGTGATTAACAGTACCATCAGCCAAACTCTATTTTAATTATTTGCAAAGCAGAAGGCCACTGTTAGGGCAATCATCCATCTGGTTGGCTAACCAACATGAACACGGAGTAACCACTTTCACCACTCCCAGTGGTGCTGAGAAGCATGCAGATTTCCAAACTAACACCCTTCTTCCAAAGATATGACTTCCCTGTAGGACAGACTATCAATTTAAGAGGGCAGCAAAGATAACCTTCAGTTAAATGTTTCTTCATCTCAGTATATTCCTATTTTGTCTTGATTAAGACTAAACTGACATTGTGTAAGAGTTCCTCACTGGTTTGACGGTATTCAGCAGATCACCCAATGTAATACCTCTGAATGACAGTATATCTCCATCATCAGCTGAGACACACTGCCATGGGATTGGGACAGTGTTAGGGTGGGAAACGTACATTTCAAACTCTTCATTAGGAAGAAACTTCACACAGGGTATGAAATAAGTATCATAGTGATAAGTATCATCTATCTATTGTCTTTCACATATAGTTTAAAATACATATTCAAGAATGGATGAGTTCTATATCCATCAAATCTCTACAAAGAAAGGCAGAGAACTGATCTGTCAGTGCAAAAGAGAAGGGGTTCCCTGAATAGCACAAAATAAGGAAGGATAATTCCAGTATTAGGGAACCTAGTATTAGGTTAGGGCATTAGCATTGAAATCTGAAGACCAGGATTCAATTTCCTGCTAAGCAGACTTCAGACTTCCTGGGTGAACATTGGCAAGCCATTTAGTCACACACAGCTTCTGTGCTCTGTCAGTAAATTCACGATAAGGGTATTCTTACGCTAAGAGAATACATATATTAAAAGTTGTCAGGTATTGGCTATTCAGTGATAAAGTGAACCAGAGAAATATGAACAATACACACACACATTTGGCACAACAGAACGTGTTGCAGTGTGGTTTTTCCTCTCCTTTCAGTTCTAAAATGGGACTGACTTAGAGCTCAATATGACTTCAAGATTACCAATTTCTTATGCATGTGATAGTTTAACATATTATATTTCTTCCACCTAAGGGTTCTGATAATATCAAAATTTATTTGGGATCAAAACCAGATGCTGATACTTTTTACTGAAAGAAAAGTTCGGAAAGAACATACAGTTTTAATGAAAAGAATACATTTCAAACTACTGAACAGACCTATTCCTTCCTTCTCCCCACTTCCAACTCTGGGAAGTCGTAGTTCTTTATTCACTTTTTTTTCTGTTGGAACATCCTAACTGTTTTGTTACATTTAAGATTTAAGTTGCTTCAGTATATGTTTTACTGGTCATGTTAGTTTCTGGAGGTTTCTCACATGTTATGTGGATAGCAAAGGGAAGGGCAAAGAGATTTCTTGCATTCCTTCCATATCTCCTTTTAATCTTTTTCTCTCTGTGATTCCCTAGAAATCCCAGTTTACTGGCATTGAAAATGCTTAGTGATGTAGGATTTTTATCTCTAGGCTCCTGTTGCACTTTTTTCCACAACATCTTATCAAAATGTTGTGCTTGTTCATTTACTTTTTACACTGCTCATCAGCATAACAATTGCCATTTTCCCAGTATTAGTGGGTTTTGAGATACAAAATTCATATGGGGCACTAGAGTGGTATCTCCACTTTACAGGCCACAACTAGGGACAGTGAAGAGAATAAGAAAGGCAGAAATTTTAATAAAGCATGCAATTTTAACAGCAAATCAGCACCGGTGTTCAGCTCAAATTGGTCTTCTAACCCCCTTTTGAGCTTTTTCAGGGAGAATAAGTGACTTGCCAGAAGAGTAACAAAAAATAGCAGTATGGTTAAAAACATTGCAGGTCACCTTAAACAGTACCTTCCCCACACCATTTTTTACTATACTTTCTCTCTTTGAAGTCTACTATTTGAACTAATCTAACAACTGTTTTTCCAGTTCCATTTGTTAATTTTGAAAGCCGCAATTAAATTACCAGAGTTGGTTGCCTGGTCTTTATCTATTTGTAGCATGCAAACATGATGTTACATTGAAATTGGTTAAAGCAGTTTTTCTCCAGTGCTACTTGTCATCACAGTTAAATCTGTATTATTAAAATGGACCAAGGTCTCTCCTCCGGCCCAGAGGAAAAGTTCCATGGCCCTTTTACAGGTAACGTCAAACGTGTATGGTTAAAATCTCTTCCTTTCCCCTAAAATCAGCTGTCTCATCTACAGCGACTATGTGAGCAGAGCTCCAGTACCTGTGTCCTAATGAATGCAGAGTTGTTCACACCATGCAAAACAGTTTCAAGCAGCAAGACTCACACCAGGACACAGCCCCTGGTGACAAAGACACTCTTATTTGAGAGAGACTTTTGTTCAAGCTCCTGCTCGAGACTCAAAAAACCAAATATCTGACTTTGCCTTATGTAAGAGACTGCTTCTGAATCTTTTGTCTCAAAGCTTGCTGTGAGAACTCTTTTGTCTCTGTTATGGTTTAACTCAGCAGATAGCTGAGTTCCACAGTTATTCACTCACCCTCCCCCCTCCCCAAATGGGACGGGGGAGAGAAGTAGAGAGATATGCAGTAAAACGTGTGGGTTGAGATAAATGCTATTTACTAAAATAGTAAAGAGAACAAAAGAAATAACAGTACATATATATCTATATATACACAAAGAGGATACGCAGAGCAAGGGCTCACAGCCACTGGTGACCCTTCCTCCCGGCTAGCCCCTTCCGTAACGAACGGAACCCAGAAACACAACAAACGAATCACATGATGTTATATGGGATGGAATAGCTCCTTGGTCAATTTGGGTCAGCTGCCCTGGTCCTGTCCCCTCCCAGTTCCCAGCTTCTTATGCCCCCCTTAACTATTTCACTGGCAGAGGAATGCGNACATGAGGTCCTGCTGCCCTGCTAGCTGATGCCTGCTTGTTGCTCCTGCTTCCTGCCTGATAGCCCACTGCCTGACGATGCCTGATGCCTGCTGCCTGAAGCCTGCTCCTGCTTCTCCTGATGTCTGCTCTTGCTTCGCCTGGTGCCTGCTGCCTGAGACCTGATGGCCTGATGCCTGCTGCTGCTACTACTCCCCCTGTGCTCTCGCTCCCTTGCTCCCACAAGGGCCTGAAGATATTCCTGGACCGATACAACGGTGTGGGATCCATGGTGGTGACTGTCCCTGCTTTTTTATATGTAACCCTCGCTCATACTTCCTAACTTTTACTATTGCCTGCTTTCCCATCCCCATCTCCCTCACTGACCAGAATTTCTATTAAACTGGTCGGACAACATTTGACCTTGCTTGTGTCTTAATCTCACTCTGGGTATGTATTAAAGAATCTCCCCTCACTCCAATAATTGGAGCGGGACACCTTATCAGCTGAATACCTTCATTGCCGGCTACAGTCTATAATGACGCATCTTCTCATAAGTACGTTCCCAGGTCATAATTGTGTAAGACTAACTGTGGCAGAAACATGCTAGGAATACCTGCCACATCCCATCCAAAGGCAAGTTGGCTGGGGAATATGCTGATCAGCAAACACCCCCCCCCCAACATCCCCTTCTCCAGCTCAGTCTCTAAGCAGTTTGGCCCTTCAACACTTACCTACATTCCCACAAAATACAGACAGATATTCAAAAGGGGTTTCACAGTGTCAGTAGTAGAAAATTATGAGGATGAGTATCAAAATTGTCGTGAGTCCAGGTTGTTCTTGCAAGACTAAGCCTTAAGGTTCTCTATAGAAGTTATATCTGTTGAAATATTCATCTGTTAAACATGAATTGTATTTTCTAGAAATATTGAGAGAAAATGTATTTCTAAGATTCTGTACTTCACTGATGACAAGTTAGAGTAGCCTGAATGATTAGTTCATTGCTTACTTTTATTTTCTTGTTTTATGGTTGTTTTTGTTTTATGTTTGTTAAAGATGTTTTTGAGGAAAAAGAAAGCTCACATATCTCTGATTAAAAGGACAAAAGATAACATTAGAAAACACAGTGCAGTCTTCTAGGATAAAAAACAATATGTGCATATTTAACAAATGAAAAGTAGCAATGTAGTTGCATTACACCTTCATTTACAGTGATTGTACACCACTGCTGTGGATAAACTTAAATGAAGAAGCAACAAAAATTTAATATGCTTTATGTTCGCTTACCCATATTGAACAGCTACTTATTCCCTATTAAGAGAGGAAAGAAAAATTACTTGTAGGTCTAAGGGACATGAATATGTGATTTACATTTGATTTTCTGTGATGTTGTTAAGCAAACATGATTTTCTTCTGTTTTAAGCGAGAAAAAAAGGGATCAAAATATCTTCTTCCTTTGAGGGATGAAAAAAGAAATAATTTGGAACTAACTGCTAAATGATGTTTGGTGTTTGCAATACCAAACATCATTTGTGGCAAATCTGCTTAAGTTTTAACACATTATTTTGAATCAAATGCCAGAAAAAAATCTCCTGAAATGCAGGATATTAATATCTAAATGCAGGAACAGCCTAACAAATAAATAAATCTTACCAGTGGTTTCTAAACTGCATATAGCTGTACACATAGAAGGAGAAATTCTGAGTTGTGATCAATACATTTTATCTTGACAAGGTAGATCATTACCATTTTACAGATGAGAGATTTGAATCCAGTTTAATGCTGCACTTGAACAGAATGTGTGATTGACAGACTTTCTGGAATGTTAGTACTATTTCCACAGCAGGGACTAGTCTGCCTAACAAAAATTCCTTTCCTTTGTTACGAACAGCATCTGTACAAGGCATTTCAATTTGCTTAAACACTAACCAAATTTTAAATTCTGAAGAGCCAAATAGATTGCAGTCATTAAGAAGGATGAGCTCTCTCTTTTGTGATGCTCAGTCTGGAGATGAGAAGATAGATGAAATTCTTGCAACCAACATATCTGCAACAAAGGCAATTATTCAAAAAAAGTAGAGTAAGCAAATCAATTAAAGATGTTGGAAAGTAGTTTCATTTAAGATTTTTCTTCAGCTATGGAAATAAGAACTATTATAAAAGTGCTAAAATTAAAAATACCCGTCAAAGAATCAGTCTGGGTATATAAATCACCAGAAGAGACAACTAAGAGAATGCAATGAAGTCTGAGGTATCCAACCACTGTGTCAATTTCTGACCTGTGTCCAGACTAGAAATTCTTGCTGGCATGCTGAAGTCGGATAGCGATTTTTTTCATGGCATTCCTTTCCTGATACTGTCTACAATGACTATGCTACCTAACTTAATTTCCTTTTATGACAAGATCACCCATCTAGATGAAAAGGAGAGCCAGCTGATGTTATCTTTTTGGATTTCAGTAAAGTTTTTGATACTATTTCTCACAGTATCCCTCTGAACAAAATGTCCAGCTAGACGAAAACATAATGTGATGGGTGAGCAATTGGCTGATGAGTTGGGCCAAAAGGATTATAGTAAATAAGGCTACAGCAGGCTGGCAGCCAGTCACCAGTGGGATTCCCCAGGGCTCAATTTTAGGGCCAGTTCTCTTGAACATTTTCATAAATAACTTGGTTATTGGACTGGAAGGTGTTTTGAGCAAGTTTTCTGATGATATTAAATTGAGAGGAGCTGCTGACTCTGTTGAGGTTGGAGAGACCTTGCAGAGAGATCTAGAAAAATCAGAGAGCTGGGCAATCACCAACTACACGAATTTTAACAAGAGCAAGTTTTGGATTCTCCCGGAACTCCTGGATTCCGGGTTCAACACCTGGCAGGTGCTTATCTTCCCTCTCTGGTGATCAGCAATAGAACCAGAGGGAACAGCATGAAGTTGCAACAGGAAGGGTTCAGGGTGGATATCAGGAAAAAGCTCTTCACCAAGAGAGTGGTCTGGCGCTGGAAGAGGCTCCCCAGGGAAGTGGTCATAGCTCCGAGCTTGCCAGAGTTCAAGAAGCATCAGGGAAATGCTCTCAAACATATGGTCTGATTTTTGGATTGTTGTGTGTGGAGTGTGTGCCAGGAGCTGGACTCGATGATCCTTATGGATCCCTTCCAATTCAGGATATTCTATGATTCTATTATTCTGGAAAGAGAGTGATATTACTGTCATACGAGAAACTGGTGTAACATTGGCAGAAGTATTCTTTATCCTACATGAACTTCATTCATACTGAGGTCTCAGAACATTTTTTGTGGTCCTTGAAGATGAGAGCTGGAAGATAAAGGAGGAAATGATTAATATGTGTATATAGTTGTCAATGTGCTTGATGTGGATGGAAAGGTGGGATTTCTCTTTTTACCTAACAGAATTATGGCTAACTGATATACGTTTTTAAATAATCCGTAAAGTACTGACACATTTATATACATAAATGACTAATATTATGGTTTCAGCTTATACCTGCACATAGTTACATGGAACCTTTTCCAGAGTCTTACTTCAGACATCTGGGCTACCAGATATCCACCTGGATGTCGTAGATGCAGTTCAAAGCATACAGAAGACCTTCCCATTTGGAGTTGCATTTGAGAAAACGAGCATGATAACTTAAGGTATCTCAAACAACATAAGATGTCTACTTGTGACCAAGTGCATTAACTCTCTCCTGCCTGATCACTCTGTGTTCTCCACTGACTGTATTAACTGGAGATCTGATGCCATCTTAGTCAGTATGGATTGTCTCACTTGACCACAGCACAAAACCAACAAGTCTCAGTAACTTCTCTGTCATAGCAGGGAGATGCATGTGTTTGTTCAGATTGCCTGCAATATCTTAGTTGAGAGTATGCATCTATACTTAGGAAACTGCATCCTGTTTCTAGGAGTTGGATGGCTAAATAGTTTTCCAGGATCTATTGATGATATGGATTGTGAGCATAGTGACTATATCTCCATGTGAAAATTTAGACATTCATCAAACATGCAAGCATTCAGAAATATAACCTGAATTCCAGTGTAACAGCTACTGATTGCTTCCAGAAGTCCCAGACTGGGGCAAATCTTCCACATCTGTACTACAAAATCTAGGAACACTCTAGAGTAACACTAAACAGACCTGATATTCCATAAATTCCCATAAGATCCCCAGTAATCCTCATCCATCTAGCATACTCTAGACTTGCAGAATAGTTTGTGTTGGAAGGGCCATTGAAGATCATCAAGTTCCAATACACTTGCAATGGACGTGTTTTCCCGTTTTTTCAGATATTCTACTAGATCAGGTTGGTAGGCCATCCAGCCTGGCCTTGAACATCTGCAGGGATGAGGTATACACAGATTCTCAGGGTAACCTATTCCAGTGCCTCATCATCCTCATAGGAAAGAAGTTCTTCCTAACATCTAATCTAAGTCTACAGTATCTTTTTCCAGTACAAAATATTATTTGTCTTATAATAAATTCAAGCAATTGGCAAAAGTAGATCCTTAGAGAAAGCACTCCTCAAGTAGTACTCCCCTTACATTAATACCATCTACCAGATTCAGAAGTCACATGAGTTACTGCAAAGTGTCCATGTCCTGCTGTCATGAGATCTCCATGTACGATCCAAGCATAATGCACAGTTGCATCAAAACCACGAGTTCTTTTCTTCTTCTAAATTTAGCTCCTGTTATTTGGCCAAATATTAAATAGAAAATGTGGAGTCAGAGTTAAGAGCTGTCATATTTAAAAATATTGCTGGAGAATCACCAAGGCCAGTTCTCTTGGCAGCAGCATCAGCACATGCCTTGCCAAGGCTTACTTCACCTAATGCACCTGTATGAGAAGAACAATGCATCACAGAGATAATAGTATGGAGCTTAATATTATATAATAACTCTGAGATGTGGGCACTATAAGAAATGCCAGATGAGGGGACCAAAGGAGGTAATAAATCCTCAGTGCTTATGGACTTGACCTGTGGAATGACAAACTTTAAATGCATACAGTGAACGTATAGACATTTACACTCTTTCCCAGTGCGAAGTTACATGTTTAAGTGAGAAAAACAAACTCATCAGATTGTGCACTTGAAACTGCAAGGAGGGAAAATGCTTTGTGAATTTCAAACTGGTAGCAAACAGCATATCTTGCAACTAGTTTGCCTACATCATTCTTCAGGATCTCCAAGTCAATGGAGCTGAATTCAGCTGTTAGCAGCATGACTGTTTCAGTCATGCTGGTGATGTAAATTTATCCAAATACACAGCAGATTCACAGGAAATGCTGGACTGAGGAGGAAGGCATGTTCCTCTCTTAGTGAGCCAATTTGCGAGTGAGGTGATTCAGATAGGGGTATTGTTTCCACGCTCTCCCACAGCATTAATTATCTTAACAGTAAGTTTCAGACCTGGGCTTTCTGAGCTGTGAATAGTTGATAAAGAAGCTCTAGTATCCATTACAACTTTGAGAGGAGGATCACTGATGAACAAGGTTACACTAGAATCAATTTGAGGGACATTATAATCCTCTAAATGTAGATCTACTTGTAAACCTGAATCACATGGGGTATAAGATCGGTTGTCTGGCATCACTATTGTAATTATGAGGATACCTGCCTCAGAAGGTTTCTGAACTGGAACTGCTGATTGGACTACATGCAGCAGAGGTGCATTAGAGGGCACCCAAGATTCTAAGAGATCTTTTTGAGGATCAAAACGTAGGGATACAACTGGTGCAGTAGCACTAAGTACTTGTGTATAGAAATGCAGGTGCTACAGCTGGAGTTTTAGAAGGGCCCTTATTTTTTTTTGCCTGAATTAATATTTTCAATTTGCTCTGCCATTTTTATATTATTATTCTTCAAGCTAGTTACAGTAGACTTCTGCCCGTGATTGTTCACCTTCTTGTCCCAGAAAAAAATCCAAACATCTTGGTTTATTTTCTCCCAGACTGTGGTGAAGGTTAATTTAATTTATCGATGTCAAATGTTCCCTCACCTGGCAATCACAGTTCTGGTTTGGCATAGGCACAGCTGTTTTGCTGGTGTGCAGGTTGGACCCGTGTCTCATCTCTATTTTTCCCAGTCATGAACCATAATCATGGCACATGAAGCCCAGTGGTCTTTTGGATTCAGACAGGAGGAATTTTGACATATTTTGTACTATTTTTTTTTACTTGCCTCAGTCAAGGAGCGCAAAACTAAGGCCTATTCACTGCAAAGTGGTAGAAGAAGTTTCGGCATCCCCAAGTTCCACCTTATCCCCTCAGAGTGAAAAGTTTTCAGTCTACTCTTACTTAACGAAAAAAAAGCCTTTTCTCACTGGCCTGGCTCCACACAGAAGACAACTCACTGTCACCAATGGAAATAATTCCAGAACACAATCTGAGTTTTCAGCACTCTCAAACATACTCAGGAATCAGAACACAAAATTTGCCAGCATTCAGCTAACAAAAAGTTTGTACCTTTAATTTTCCCCGATCTTTGCATTATAAGCGCAAATGAAAACAACGTAGGGTTTCCTTACTGCTGACAAGATGGCCAGACAGGAGACATTGTAGGAGTGAAGATTATATTTAAGTGAAATTTTAAAATTAAGATCTCTTACCTTTAATGCTGGTGTCATCTTGGGTCTCCCTTCCAGTTCCAGTCCAGTCACTTCTGCCAATGAGCAGTAATCTTATTTCTGATACCAAACTGAAGGGGATTTTTTGTTGTATGCTTTGCGGTAAATTAAGCCTACATTTATGTTTAAGTACAAAAAGATTGCAAGTCAACACTGTGGCATTTCTTATCCTATCAGCAAGGAGTTTACATTCCCCCTCTAGCACTCCAGTTTCTAGACAGTTTAGCTTGGTTCTGCAGGCAGGTGTTCTTTCCTGCTAAGCCAGGTTGTTTTTCAGTCCTGAATTATTACAGTTGAACAGTTAGGATTCGACTTTCCTCTTCAGAGAAGTGACTACATGCTCTAGTCATAGATCAGAGTCTTTCTGTGCTGAAGCCCCGGTGAGCACAGAAGAGACAGCCCGCCTGTACTAAAACTTCTGCAGATTAGTTTTCTGGATTTTAGTAACAGGAACAAGTATACATCTTTGATCATGTTTAAACAACAAGAACATAGCAAAAGTTAACATATCTGGCAAACAAAACAGCGACAAAGCAAAAGAAAAAAAGCAGCAACACTATATGCGGTGGGTACTAGTCACTAGAATTCAGATTTCCAGGAATTAAGACAGATATTTCAATTATAGCTGCAAAGAACTTGTCTATACATTGTATTTTCCCTGTTTTTGTCAAGGTGTGGAAGTATCTGCATGTATAAAAATTGATGAGGAATGCAAAATAAAAATTCATTAGTATTTGTTATTAATTAGTTTTTCCAGTGTTATGATTCTCTGTTTATTTTTTGCTAACTTTTAATACACTAGGTGTGTTACCTCCACAAATACACAGAAACAAATATTTTAAAAATTAGGCAAGATATTTGAGAAAAGAAAGATTTGCTTGCCTAATTAATCAAGATATTATAGTGGCAACTTGTAATTTTGTTGATCTATTATTCACTGCTTATGACTAATCGTAGAATCATAGAATGGTTCAGGTTGGAAGGGACCTTAGAGATCATCTTGTTCCAACCCCAAGAGATTAAACAGATAAGATAGCTTTTCATCGGAAATTAGAATAGTAAACCTATTTGTTCACCCTTCTAAGATTTTGTAATAGGAAGAAATTGTGAATTGCTGCAGCACTAAAATCAGATGGCAGATGCAATCTGAAACTTTCCCCTCCAGTAGGATGCGTTTGTAACCTTTGTTGATTTTTTTTTTTTCCTGTTTTTCAAGGTTTGCTGGCTGTTGAGAATCATTTTTGACAACCAGGTGGATCAAGGAAACATAGTTTAGCAACTACAAACATACGATAACAAGAGAAGCTGTCAATTAAGGTTTAGCAAGGTACACCAAAGGAGCTGTCTTTCAGTATATGTATGTAGTTTGGCAAACATGGCAGCTCATTGATACTATTTACTATAGGAAGCGAAAATCAGAAATTAATGCAAAGGCAGTTTTAGTAGTGGCGAAGTCAAGAACTAGATAACACATCCTGAATATGGAAACATTATTTTCACTTCAGTTTGTTCAGAAACTATCTAACCTTTGTACAACTGCTAGTTGCAATTTTCTTTAGCACAGAACAGAAGTTTCTCTTTGTTATGGACTATTTTGTATAATGCACTGATTTCTCAGCTGAAGCTGTGGTGATCAGAGACCCATTCCCATTATAGTTGACTTTTCTGTTACTTGGCGTTTTAGTCTTTGCCTAGCTTCTTTAGTGGTACACAAGAGTCTATTAAGAATGGTAGAATAGAGGGTTACTAAGCTTTAGAATACATTTTTCTGCCCCTCTTTTCATTAGCTTCGCCAGCACAGTTTGGAGCCTGGGGCTGAAACAAGACCATTCAAAAAGCAGAATAAGAGGTACAGCAGTCACTGTCATAGCAAGGTACTAAGAACTCAAGGGATATATTGCTCACCTCATGTTTCTTTGTGCATGAGATCTTGAAGAAGACTTCTGCTGAAGTTCTCTCCTTTTGGGGTTTGTAATAAAGTCCTCAGCCTTTATTAACTTTAGGGAGGGGGACAGTGAAAAAAAAGCATATACTGAAGCATCTCTCTCTCTCCAGTGTCAAGCAGATGAACCAATGAAAAAAACTGGACAGAACAAGATTTCATCTTCTTAGAAATGCAAGTTTAGAAACAGAGCAGCTCAGTACTTGACACCACAGGGGAAACATCCAACAGAAGGCTTCCACAGTGGATGACACAGAAGCAGACAGATGATATCACAGGACTGGTCACAAAGGCAAATCTTTGTATATCTTCTGATCAAGAAATGAGAGACATATTGTCTTTCTATTTATCATACTGTCCAAGAGAAAACATATGCCTACTTCTTATTTAGAATTTTTAACTTGTACATAAAGTGCTACTTTTTCTAGATGACCCTGTTGTAGAGAAAGCACTACTAACTTTTGGAGGTTTTAGCAGTCTTGTTGGTTATTATCTAAAACAAATAGCTAGAGGAAAGCAACTTGACCATTTCAATCGATATATAAATATTAAATTTTCACTAGACAACACATAAACTACAAGAGACATATCTACCATGGTTTTCAAGAAAAGTATACTGTAAAAATTGTAAAATAGATTTTTTTTTTCACTTTTCTTACCAGGAAGAAAAATAAAAACTTCACTTCACTAGCTTATGGCTAGTGAAGTGAAGCCAATATATGTTGTGCTAGGATCTCTTGCAATTCTGCTGAGCTCTAGACTATGCCTACGTAGCTGAGTTGTTTTGCTTCAGGACAAGTTACATCAATCAGCAGTTTTCTTGTTACATTACAGACCCTTGGGATAACACACAAGTTAAATGCCATTATCCCCCATTCATAAAATTAATCCCCTCCAAGAGTACCTTTCAAGTGCATGTAACTTAGATGCATGAGAACACTGTGTGTAGGACAATTTACTTGAATAAAACTCCTTTGTAAGTACTGACATCTGCATCTTGAAGCTATCCAACAAGTAGCAAGTCAGACATTTATGACTAAGGGGAATAATGATCAAAATATACCTTCTAATAGGATCTAAATTGCCATAAAGGTGGGAATAGCAGCTACAACACAAAGAAAAGCAGTGTGGGGTGATGTAATCCTTAAGTCTGAGTAGTGTGTACAATTCTTCTACCTATATACCCTTTCAAAACGCAGGACGGACAAGTAGTTAACAATAGAGACTCTCTGCAGTCTTTCTTAGCCCTTTCTTGCTCCCTTCCTTTCAGCTCATTGGCTTTTCACAACAGGGCACTTATCCTTGACAAAGGAGTTCTGATTCCTTTCAGCTGCCCTCCAGAGTGCCAGATAAAAGGACTAGGCTTTCTCCAAACTGCCACGTCAGTAAGTGCTAGAAGTTAATTCATCTAGTAGGAACTTCTTTGCCTAGGGCACTCCAGAACTTTGTTGCTAATCATTCAGAGTCATTTACATCTTGGTTACTGTAGCTGGCCGTTAAAACTGGAGGCTCACTTTAAAAAGATATGTATTATACAGTGGCCAGCTTGCTAGACTATAGAAAAATCATGCTAATCCAAGTAAGAGACTTTATTATTAATTTCCTGTCTGTATGCAGCCGTTCTGTGGGTTGTTTTCAGAATTCAAGAAAATGACAAAACTGCTTTTTTTTTTTTCCCTTCCTTTTGTCTTACACTGTAGTGTAAGTCAGTAGAAATAGTAGCACAGCAGATGCAGACTGACGACCGCATCTATTTGCTGAATATTTAATCTATCTGGGTGAGGTGTATTTGTGGTGAGATCCCACTTTTGTACCTGTACTGAGGCATACGAAATTCAGTACTAAGAAAGAATCCTGTAGCCTGGTTTATACTATATCCTTTGCACAGCTGTTTGAGGGGCAGCCAGAACTGCTGTGTGCCCCAAAGCAGGTGCAAGTGGATGAGTTCAGAATAATTACCCAGTGCTTCTTGCACCTGCCAGCAAAGAGATGACTGTAACTGCACTATTTAAAGAGTAGTGCTTTAGTCTTTGAACATATGAGAAAACAAAAACTGTTTTATCTCAAGCAGGGATAATAGAGGCTAGATCTGTGTTTGAAAGAAAGGTCACAAGCTCTTGACCACATGCAGATGCTAAGAAAGTGCTGGACTCACATTGTTGCCTAGGTCTTCATGCTGACATGATGTGGATTAGAGAGGCTTTTTCTACAGCTATTGCCCCAGTGTATACCCTTTCCAGTGCTAATGGGACACACTCCCAATACACCTTCTCCACTCCTTCCGTTCCAGCAGCTGAAGATGTAAAATCATTATAAAGATACAGGTCTTCTTATAGGACATCCTCCCTTTTGAGTACTGATGAGTATCAGATGATTTTACAGCAGTAATGTCTCAGTCAATACTCCTGGAGTTTTAGTGAAAAATGCCATTTCTTCACAAAAGAATGTGCTCACTTTGAGCAGTCAAATAACCTTTGCTTTCCAAGACTTTCAGTCTTCATTACATCTCACAAAACTAACATGTCACACAACATCTTAAGCTTCGAGACACTTCTAGCCACAGGGTCTTGTGCATGATGATTCAAACAAGAATGAATATATACACACATCAGAAGATCTCCCTGTGATTTATTCCCCATATTATTACATGTAGTCACTAACAGGTACAGAGAAAATGAATTAGGCCATGTTTTCCAACTAGTGCATGCAACAATGCACTAGTCTATTAGAGAAACTAGCCTATAAAGATTTGCAGTTCATTATAGGAATTTTATTTCCTCTCAGTCTTTCCATCCATCACTCCAAGCCTTGTCCTTTTACTCGTGACTTTGTGAAAAGTGTTTGCAACTGATAACAACGAGGGCAACATGCAGGTACAATGCAGTGTTACAGCTTCATCTCTGCCAGGAAACATGGAACAGCCACAGCACCAGGGTAATGAGGGAGAGGGTAGGGAAGAGAGTACCATCTTTTATCTTTCCTCTGATTGGAAGCCAGTGATGAGACGGCTATTAAAATAGAGCTTTAGTAAGAGTCATCTTTATAAGCTTTATACACTTAACCTCTCAAAAAAAAAAAAAAANAGTGAAATCTATTTTTTAAACTCTACAAGTCCTATAGCACACACATTTTGGCTGAATCTCTGTCCTTTTGACACTCTGTGAGACGATAGACTAGTGATGCTCATCACACCACCTGCTTCTCAGGAAAAATCTATCACCCTGTGTGATTGCTGAGGTTTATATATACTGCTTCGGACCTGAACGTCTGCAAAGCTAGAAGGACTGGAAAACAAAACTTGAGACTTCTTCACAGTTGATTACACAAGGCATTACATGGACACCCACTAAGGTTATCTAAAAGTACTCACAGAAATAGCATTCATTCCCTACTGCAGGGCTTACCACTGGCTTTAGGAACTGTTGTTGAAAACCTACGCAGCTACAATAAAGTCTTCCCAGTATCTGAAAAATCAGTGGGCTTTTCATTCACCCTAGTGTACCAGAATTGCACTAACACATGCAGAAAGATTGTACTCTAAACTAAGTCTCTTGTGTCATTCCAGAGTTATAGCAGAAGTTTATCTTCCTTACCTGAGATTTTCTGCTGCTGTAAGAGTTAGTGACGGCAGAGGCGCGGCTATCATAATACAAGCCTAGAGGTTCTTGAGCCTGGAAGACAGGAGAATTAGAAAGAGGCTATTTTCCCCATTTTCCTATAAGGTAGATAAAAAAAATAGAATTTATGTGTTCAGAGTATTTTTATACTATACTACAGAATGCAACATAGAAGTGAAGGGGCTAGGTACAAACAAAGAAGAATACCTGCATTGGTTCAGTGCTATACTTGACCTTTTTTGCTAGAAAAGCAAACGAATCCAAATACTGGCTTAATCCTGCCTAGGAACAAAATACTGGCTTGGTTATTTTTGATTCTTTGCAACATTAAAAGAGATTTTGGCACAAGAAGGCAAAGAAAAACAGATAAGAAATGTCACCAAATTATTTAATGAAATTCAAAATTTATATGTAAAAAAAATGTAAACCTCTAAGCCTTCAAAGATCACAGAACAAAGCTAAAACTAAATTAGTAAGTTAGTAAGCTTAGAAAAGTTAAGAAATTCTAGTATGACCTTACATTAGCCTCCTATTATTAATTACACTTCCAAAAATTGCATTTTTAATACAACATTTTAAAGTGGTCTGAAATGAATGCTGCCTAATGATGATTATTCAATCTTTTATCTTCTATCCATTATTCATTTTACAACCCCTACCTTATTTACTTGTCTTAAAACAAACCTATTTTCCTCTTGGTATCTTAAAGGGCACTTGCCATTATAGTCTGCAAGAGCAAATTATTTTGGGAATGATTTTCTAATGTCTGCCAAGTGAAGTTTGAGGCTATCAACATTCTAGCAACCCCTTTTGTGATTTCCAACAAATTCTTCTATTCATGTCTGTGTACATTTTCCACTTGTTGAGTGACTGAGTCAAAGTCATATGTGTGTGTAACTGTGGAAACCGAATTCTAGTTTAAAATGCACAGGGCTTCTTCTTGGAATCCCAAATGTGCTCTTAAAGCTGAAGAATGGCAAAAAACAGCTTGTGACTCTGGCCAGGTATTTTGTGTCCTCTCTTGGCTTTGCTAATATAAAAGCAAAGGAGCAGAGAGCATTTCCATAGCTGCTAGACTGAAGTACAATGTCCTTGGTGAGGCAAATCTTTACTCCACTTTTAAATAAAGGTGTTTGTGAAGAAGGCAGCTTTTTGTCCAGCAATCCCAACCACTCCAAAATAGAGTGGAAATGGACTCTGAGCACATGGCTAATCTCTTGTATTTTTTGCATTTCCATAAGCACCTGAATATGAGAGACACAATCTGGCCTTAACTACACCAATCTGTAATGATAGTCTGGAAAAAAAGAAATACAATATTTGAGTTTGAAAAAGAATTTTCAGGCCTGAAGTCATAAAATTTCCTCCGGTGACCATCTCTCTGAATCACTGTTTTAGCAGTACTTTTGCCTACTTAAGAAGGTTAGAAACAAACATGCGGGCAGGTGGGGTGAAGTATTATTTGTCCCTTGGTGAATCTTCAAAGGAAATCAGACAAAGGAATAAAGTTTTGTAGCAGATGAAAAATTCCCCTACTTTTTATTTTCTCCCTGTTTGGTTCTGTTGATACTTGAGACCTCTTATGCATTCACAACAACATTTCTCAATTTAGTGAGCATGCCACGGCAATTGATTTAGACAATGCAATAGCTGTGACAGCAATCGGGAGGCTCTCCAAATTTAAAAAGTAACAGGACATGCAAAATTGAAGCCTACTGACTGGTTTTGTGATAATTGAATTTCATTGAGTTTTAGCAGTGAGAAATGAGCAATAAAAGGGCTGTTTCCAACCACAGTTCCAGGAAACAGCTAGGGCATCATGCATCAGAGAAATATATGTTGAACATTTACATGCAGAAATCATCTGAGTTACTGATTCAGTCCTAAAAGCTTCTTTCCTTCTTAGCAGCAAAAATAATTTCAAAATAGAATAGGCAAGCCTTTGAGATAAAGAATTAAAGATAAAAAGGGCTGAATACTTTTGTATGGCTCCAGGACTGCAAAGTTGCTGTGTGGATAATTTAACTATGTTCCATCCTGAACTGTTGCTGTAAATGAGGATCTCTGGTTGCAGATTTTCCCAGAACAGTTACTGAGGAAAGCTATTTTCCTGATGCTTAAGAACGTAATTTTTCACAACTGAAAATGGGCATTGGCTTTTTAGGATGTTTGAACCAGTTGCTCCCAGAGTGATTGTGTTTCTGGGGGGTCACTGCTGAGGTCCTGTTTTCTATAAGAACAGAAGGATTTCTGTTCTTGATGCAATTCCATTAGCTCTGCTGACACTCAGCACTCATTTGAGAAGTGCCTTCATTTGCCTTCACATCTTCAGAAACAGCAGGCTAAGGAGTTGTGTTAAATCTTTTGTTTTTCACAGAAAACAATGAAAATTCATAGCACACTGTCCAACTAATCCTCATTTCTTTCAGTACAGACGGATATAAACAGATCTCTATGACTGATCTTTCAATTACAAGAAATGTTTTCTCTCCCTTTACCAAAGTTACAGCCTTAAATAGTTTCACCTTCAGAAGTGAAGACTCCCTGCCTCTCTTTTATTGACTTTCACACAGATTTCCTGAGTTCAATAGCTTAAAAGCAGTTGATTAATAAATATGTGATCCAGGCACTGGTCAAAATCCAAAGAAGACAATGTGTGCCTCATTAGATGTTTGATCTATTTTATAGTAAGGATTTCTGTGATCACTGAAACTGCAGGTAAATTTTGTCTCAGAGCTTAGCCTTACAATGAGAAATAACACACATCACTTAAAGAACAGCTCTGGGAAGTCTGTGTTTTGTAGTGAGGTTCAGTCAAGTGGAGGACAGAAGTTTCTTATCCCAGAGTTGGGATAAGTACCATTGATTGTAACCTGAAATGTCTAAGAGGATGACGTTAAAGGGAATCAGCAAATATCTTTATTTTTCTTAACGCACCTGTCAGCTACCTGAGAAAGAAAGTAAAATGGATAAAGATTTATATGTTTCTCAGAATGAAACAAAACTTAGCTGAGCTACCTTTTAACATTTTTAACAAACAATGGTTGCATAGAAAGCCTTTAAAAGAATAAGGCTAGCTGAGGTGGGATTATTTTTTTCCTGAATACTTGCTGACTAACCTGGTTTAATGTCTTTCTTTTATGCATTCAGATTCTGTTACCTTGTAGAGAGGGGAAAAAGAGATGTGAATTTAAATACAATTCATGGTAATAGATTGGGGGCAAAACTTAATCAAATCAGTGCATTAACTCTGCATAAATAAATGACTCCTTGTCCACAGGATAAGATAGTTATGCATTGCACAGATAGAACTGTAATAAAAAAAAAAAAGACCTACACAGCCGCTCTTCAATTTTTCCCATGGAATTTTTACACAGGAGTCAGTGCAGAGCAGAGCTGCCAGATTCAAAAATAGAAATGCCTTCATTACTCATTCATGCAAAGGGAATGAGGCAAAATGTGGGTGAACATACAGTTGGACATGAAAATCCGATAAGAACACAAGGGAACAACAATGGCAGCACAGGGAACCATAAACCCGGTGTTGATTGGCATCTACCATTAATTTGTATTCTATGTGCGATCCAGCTGACGAGGCACTGGGAAATAATGTATGCTTGTGAGGCAGCGCTCAGAATTGCTCTGCCACCATGCCAAAGACCTGGTGAATTGAGGAAGTGTGACAGTTGCCAGCTTTTGCTCAAATGCAGAATCTGACTCTGAGGGATCAGCTTCTCTCTGTCATAATGAAAAATAGAGATCCACAATGCGACATTGCAAGAAACGAAGGGAATGCAAATGTAAGCCAGCTGGGAGAAGAAAGAAAACACATAAGAGTTTCTGTGATGTAAAAGCTAAAATAGGTTAAAAATGCTAACACTATTCTGTCATGGTAACTTTGGAGGACACACTTAAAGGGTAACAGAAATGTAAGAAACTTGTGGGTATTGAATTACTTCTAAATTCTGTGCAGAAAGCAGACTAGCCTGTCCCTTAAAAAACATGCTTTTTGCTCTTTTTACAGGATATGTTAATGTGGAAAAATCAATAGGCTATTAAAATATTTCAAAGATGTATTTCAAACTAGTTCTGTAGAGATATTCTTATCTATCGGCAATGCATATGTCTATCAGGCAATGACAAGGGCCTTTTCGAGGAGAACTTTTTTAATATTGGAATAAATACTAGAACATGCTACTCTGTAAATGCCAAGAGTACAAGAAAAACTTGTCAGGAAGGCTCTTTTTTTACTTATTTTTTGCTGAGTTTGCCCTCTCTTTTGGCTTTCTCAGAGCAAAGGTGCACAACGCAGGAAGATTTCATGCCTGCTGAAGAGAAGCAGGCACTACAGATCTACACTACAGACCTGCTGCAGAGCACAGATCCATGAAAGGCTGAGGTACCAAAGGCTTTAGTGGACAAAGCCTGCAGCCCAAAGCAGCTGTGTGTGCTCCTCTTCTTCATTATAATAAAACATAGAGCAGCACACATTTGCCAGCTGCACTTGTGCTTTTGTTTACTGCAGCTTCTCAGCTGCTGGTAAAATCTGAAGGAAATCTCTATTTCTTTGCAAGGTGCATTGCATCACCAAAATATTTAATTTTAAGGGCCTACTACTCATTATAGAATGTGAACTAAACAGGAAATACTGATGTTGTGCTCAGACATTTTGCTGTTTAGTGAGATTTGTGGAATGAAGCTGGTTTGTTGCTGAGTACCAGCGAGGCCAAGATGTATCCAGAAGAGAGGTCAGGACTGGGAATTCCAGCATTACCATTGACTGTGGGCATGATCCTGCTCACATCACTCACAGGTTAGTTCTCAATCCCAATCATAACTTTTAATAATGTAAACCAAGAAGACATATCACTCAGTGTAATAAACTAATAATAGTAATAAAAAAAACTGGCTCTTAGGTGACTCAGAATCTTTATGCATTTCATCAGTTATACCAGAATAATGGTATTTTCTCACCTCACAAGGAATGCATGTCAAGAACAAACCTACTGTAGCATCACTGCAAAGACTAAGTAAAACAGTGACAGCCGCTTTACCTGCCACCTTTACCTCAGCCTGACAATGGTTAACCTACAGTTCGTGGTACTATAGTGTGCATACACTGAATTGCAGACAAAATAATACCTGTTCAGCATTTCTGAAGAGTCAAGTCATAAATAAGGTTGAATATTTGGTGGCTTTGTGTGAAAAGGTGACTAGTAATTTCCTTTTTGTTTTCATATAATTTTGTTACATTTCTTTAGTTGTTTTGGCTTGGCTTGCTCTGCAAATGACCCCTCCATCTGTTACCACTGCAGTGTGTTGTTGCCAGTCATTGGTAGATTCCCTTGGATAAGTGTGAACTATCAGGCTGTATGTTTCTATACATGGAGTGGATTAGTTACTGCACAAAAAAACCTATTGCTTGCATAGAGAGGTAGTTTAGTTAAATCTGACTGAGAATTTTATTGCTCTATTTGAATAGCAATCCCTATCCTGCCTGCATAGCAAAACAGCATCACTTTCTCCTAGACGTCTAACAAAAACAATCTGGTTTTATAGAGGTGAATTTCCAAACTCTCACAAAGCTTATTACTTGCACTACCCCCACACCATTCACTCCCCCTGCATTTAGATCAGAAGTGAATGTGTGCTGAAGTAGCAAATAGCAGAATGACCCTCAGAGATGTTTACTCTCTTCATAATATCCTTCCAAAGTTATCTGATGGCCACATTATCACTGTAGTTTTAATTAAAGCAATGACATAAATTAGGTTTGCACAATGTTAAACCCTGGGAAGTGTCTAAGGGGAGACTTTCTTTTGAGATTTCTCTCAAGATTTTCTTCTGAACCTTGAAATCCATTCAGACATGCAGGGATTCCCGAGGAGCTAGAAGAGAATACAGCACAGAAAGCAACATTGTCCTGTCCCACCCCAAAGGCTGGATGTCTCTGACACTCTGACTTGTGCACGCTGTGATTCTACAACTTAATACATTGGCTTGAAAGAGTCTTGGGTCACACAGTATCTGTGACAATACAGGTAACTGAAATCCTGCACCTGTTTTCAACTCTGCTATGTAATCCTGTTCAGACAGTATCCAATACCTAGTGGAGGCTGGCAGAAGAAACAGTCCATCTCCTGCTGTTAATGGCAGCCTCATTGGCAGATACTTGAAAAGACCCAAAAACTCTCTTATATACTCTATCTTCCAATGAAGCAGAATTGAAAAAGTTGACGAAGAAAAGACATGAATCAGACATGTAAGGACCTATAAAGTGAATAAATGGTGCTACGTGGAATACTGAGCACAGCATGACCAATGAGGTTGAAGAGCCCTGCATCTGCAACTGATCCATCTTTGCAAGTGTTTGCTTCTTTCAGTACAAGTAGTGCAGCTTCCATGCAATGGTGTGAGACTAAGCACGACAACACAGGACAGCACGTAGAAACTCAAGGTTTTTTTTTTTGAAAATGGAAAAAAAAAAGCTAGAAACTAAGGTTTGAGTGCATAAAGTCTCATACCAATTCACTGAGCTTCAAGCAACAAGAAAATTGTAATCTGATTAAAAGGTAATCAAATTAATCACAAGGAACCAGTTATCTAAGGAATGATAATAAGCAGAGAAGCAATAGTAATTTAAGAAGTGAATTTGAAACATATTACATTGGCTGCTCTTAGGACCTGTAGAGGAGGTTTAGGCCATTGCCCCCAGTGTGAAACCAGCAAGATACCTCAATGATGCTCTCTGCTGAATGCCATTCAGACTTCAGGGGTTAAACCTAAGTGGATAAAGGATTTATTATGGGATGAAACAGAAAGAGAATTTGGAGATTGTATGAAACATTATTGGATATGCAAGGGAAGTAACAAAACAGAAGAATAGAGGTGGACTGACAAAGAGCAAGCGTGGGGAAAATAGAAGGAAAATGGTACAAAAGGGAATGGCTGAGGGAAAACAGTCAGCAGAGCCCTGCGCTTGAGTACCATGGTCTATCCTGTATTCCTACATCTTATAAGTAATTACATTTTGTGAGGGTGCACTCTCTATTCTCATTCCATGTTTGAGTGCTAATGAACTGTAAGTTTGACTAGCTAGCAAGGAAGATAAGAACCAGTGATGTGAGAAGCTGCAAGCCTAGAGGGCCTGGAGGTCAGGGAACCAGCAGCTGGAGGAGACGGGTCAGTGGGCAAGCTACTGTATGGACTGAGTATTCAAGAAACCTCCTGGAGACACCAAGCAGGGTAAGACCAGCATCGGCAAAGAATGGATAAGGGACCTTAAGTCCAGATATGTGTGAACTCCCAGTCCACGGGGATCATTCAACTGTCAAAAATTACAAATTTATGCTTTAAATTGTGTCTATGATGTACCAAAGGATAGCTTAAAATCAAATGTATACAGAGTTAATATATTTGATACATACGCTCATGTTGGAGAAGAGGGAGAGAAAAAATAATAAAATAGTTGAGAACAAGAGACAGTTTAAGAATGGGCATTTGCCAATGTTACCCCACAATGGAAAGGACTTAAAGTGTTTGTACAAGTGTCTATTACTGTCCAGTGCTCAGAACAGTTTCTAGGTAACTAATGAGATACATTATAAGCACCATTGAATATACATATATAATGAATGCTATGCCCTAAGAAGTATTTAGATGAGATTTAGGTGCCAAACTGTTCACTTGAAAATCCCCATTCAGCTCAGTCCTCAAATCAGAGACTCTTGAATTACAGACATGTCTCTTTTACAACTATCATTAACTTCCAAAAGTTCTCATATTCAAATCACCTCATCTTTACTATGACTGATTAGCTAGAAGTCATTTCAAATAGAAGTTCATCTGGGATCCAGAAACTGCATCATTTCTTTTAAAGATGTTGAATAACTCCATTTAGGATCAGTCCTTAGAAGAGGCTTTACCCTAGGAGCTTTCCTTAAGAGATGGCCTGAAGAGGACATATATATCTTTGCTTATTTTATATATATATATATATATATGTATATACATATATAAGTAAACTGTGACTGGGAAATTGCTCTTGGAGAAGGGAGCAGAGCAGCCAGATCATGACTCCTTTTTGGCCCAGTGACTCAGGCTGACACTAAGAGCTGATAAAAGCCCAGCTCGGTGGCCTAGCTGCCTCATGGTAGTTCTTTCTTTGGAGCAGTGACAACTGTATGCTTGAGATATCTCTGGCAGGTGACAATGTGGGGCCTAGTTTATCCTTTTTTGAGTAGCCCAAAGCTAGGTTACTTGGCTTGGGGTTGGGAAAATATCTGTTGTACCAATGTTTGGCACGCAGTAATGCGAAAGCATATGATACCCAGATTCTTTTGTGTATCTAGCCTATAAATCAGACATAGCACTTCAACTCTGCTAAAATCTTTTTCCATACCAGAGTAATAAAAACAGAAGTTTGTGCTTGCTGTTTATAGACTCAGTACAAACATGTCAATTGATCTAGCATTCAATGTCTACTGAAAGAAAAAAAAGAAAAAAAGAAAGCTAAATAAGCAGACCAATATTATCTGACAACACCATGGTGGTTTGGTCAAATGACTCATTGTGCCATCACTATCTGAAGATTCCTTTGCACTAAAATTAGATCATGCAGTTCATGATCTACCCTGGGAGTAAAGATTAGAATCCACTCATTCAAACTTTTTAATCTATCTTGTTTGTGTGCATCATCAGAGTCTTTGTTAGAAAGCTGTTGTTTGCAGATGGTTGCACTTCCAGAGCAGAAAGAGCAAGACCTGAAGATAATGACATCTAATTTCCCAACCGCTTCTGTAGACATCAATTTAGCATTTCAGCAGAACAAATTTGTACCATCAAAAGCTAAATAAACAATATTCCCAGATTAGCAGCATAAAAATAAGTACTGTGACTCTGTTTACTTATTTTGGAATAAAATCTTTTTATGATGATGCTAAAATTTTGTGTCCAATGTACCAGTTTTTCCTGATTTTAGTCTCAAACACACCATAACACCGACCTGCACATCAGATTTTACTTGGCACATGCACTTGCACTTTACTTGCACATCACTTGCATTTAAGCGATGTGCAGACAGACACTTGCTATTAACACCAAAAATACTAAGGAATTTCAATATTGGGCATCTTCAGTCACTCCTCAGTAGAATATAAACAAGATAGAATATTCAAAAATGCTTTAATGAAGTATAATGGAAGAAGAACCATAGAGAGATGGATGGACATTAGGTGAACTTGTCACATTTCTGTTAAATGGGTTCTTAAAATGCATAGTCATCCTCTACTGAAATCCTGAACATACAGATGTGTGTTGTAATGAACTAATGTGCAGAAAGTACTTCATGTTAAGCAAATAACTTATTTAAAAGATACTTCAGCAGAAAGCTGTGTAATATTGATAGGTAACATTAGGAGTATCTAGTTGCCAATAGAAGTGCATTCACCAGCAATGACTAAATACAGTCAAGTAAAGGTCTCTGAAAATAATTATTAGGGTAGCAAACCAAAGCACCAACAAAGTTTAATACAACAGTTGAAGCAATTTACAGTTTATAAACTGTTTCATTGAACCCAGTTGAGTTGCCTGATATTTAGCAGTCTGGGTAAATCATTAATGCAAACATTTTCTGAAGTGGCCTGGGACTGCGGCAGTTCTTGCTGATGACTATCATACTTCCTTGTTATTATTTTCAGAGATGGTACTGTGAGCACATACCAGGCAGTGAAGCCAGCACCCCTGGAAACCAGATTCATGCAGGCTTTATAGCAATGAAGAAATATGAAAATTATCGGTCCTACAGTCTTTGATCAAATAGATCACTATGTTTTATAATGCTTTTACATAGGTGATCATTAAAGACCTGAACCTAATTTATGTTTACTCTGTTTTTAGCAGCATTATTTCATTAATGATTTATTTTTATATACCTCTGAGACTAATACATATTTTGGCAATATGGCCAAGGAAAATAATCTGCCTTTTTGAGGAGCTTTAGTCTATATGTTCTCTTCATGTGCTATTCATCTTATTTTGGACAAGAGAAGGTAAACCTGAGAGAACTTGCACATTCATTTTTCTAAAGAAGTTGTTTAAAATGACTTTTTTTTCTCTCAATCTGTTGCTCACTAACAAGTTCAACTAGAATTCATTTACTGACAATGTAATTCATATTTGTACATTCCAACATTTGCACTGCAAATATATGTACTACAGTAGTTGGTTAGGAACTCAGCAGAAGCAAGACAGCTGAGAATTTAAGATCAGCATGCTATTTCTGTTCAATTTGTTCTAACAGACAAATACTTGATAAACACAAAGTTACATTCTAATTTCATTTGTGTTTTTTCTTCCTGCCCATTCTCCATTCCAGGCCACTGCCTGAGATGCTTTTTAACAACTCTTGGACTGGTATATTATTTTAGGGTAAGAGAATAAACGGTGAGGTAATAGAAACCTGATCCTCTTATGAAGGGTTAGCCAAACCAGATCACTCCAGTACTTCTAATTATTAAACCAGGTTCTAATTATTAAACCAGAAATTATTTTAAAATGATTAAACTACACAGTTTCACTTGGAAAATAATTTAAATACTACTAGTTTTACAACCTGCTAATTTCACACAATATTGATCCGACACATCCGTAGTCAATGTATCTTGCAGTTTTAAAGTGTGACTTCCCTGATGGAGCAGACTTTGGTCATTGGAATTCTACTTGAGATTTGCTGGAAGATTGTTGGCAGACCTCCAGCTGGGGCACATTGTTAAAGTTTCACATTCTGATGGTTAATTTTGTTGCTGTGCAAGTGAAGCTGGTAATGAACTAAGAATGCAAACAGACTGTTCTGCGTTAACCCCAAGAGACAGCTAAGGACCACAGAAACCTTCCTCAACCCCCCTCCTCACCTCTGCAACAGATATAGAATCATAGAATGGCCCAGGTTGGAAGCGACCCCAAGGGTCATCAGGTTCCAACCCCCCTGCCACAGGCAGGGCGAACAACCTCCAGATTAGGTACTAGATCAGGTTACCCAGGACCCCATCCAACCCGGCCTTGAACATGTCCAGGGTCAGGGCATCCACAACCTCTCTGGACAGCCTGTTCCAGCACCTCACCACTCTCTCAGTAAAGAACTTCCCCCCGATGTCTAATCTAAACCTTCCCTCCCCCAGCTTAAAACCATTCCCCCTTGTCCTATCACTGCCTACCCTTTTGAAAAGTTGGTTCCCCTCCTGTTTATAATCTCCTCCTAAATACTGGAAGGCCGCAATGAGGTCCCCCCACAGCCTTCTCTTCTCCAGGCTGAACAAGCCCAGCTCCCTCAGTCTGTCCTCATAGGGGAGGTGCTCCAGCCCTCTGATCATCTTTGTGGCCCTCCTCTGGACCCTCTCCAACAGCTCCACGTCTTTCCTGTATTGGGGGCTCCAGACCTGGACGCAGTTCTTCAAACAGGGCCTCATGCGGGCAGAGTACAGAGGGACAATCACTTCCCTGTCCCTGCTGGCCACCCCTCTCCTGATGGAGCCCAGGATTCCATTGGCCTTCCGAGCTGCAAGAGCACACTGCTGGCTCAAGTTCAGTTTTTTGTCCAGCATGACCCACAGGTCTCTCTCAGCTGGGCTACTCTCAAGGATCTCTTCTCCCAGTCTGTATACATATCTGGGATTACTTCAACTCAAGTGCAAGACCTTGCACTTTGCTGTGTTGAACCTCATTAGGTTCACACGGGCCCACCTTTCGAGTATGTAAAGGTCCCTCTGGATGGCATCCCTTCCTTCTAACATGTCAACTGCACCACTCCACTTGGTGTGGTCGGCAAACTTGCTGAGGGTGCACTCAAACCCATCATCGGTGTTATTGATGAAGATATTGAAGAGAACCAGTTCCAAGACAGACCCCTGGGGAACACCGCTCATTACAAGCCTCCACCTGGACATAGCGCCATTCAACACAACCCTCTGTTTACGGCCTTTGAAACAATTTCTTATCCACTGAATAGTCCACCCCTCAAAACCGCATCTCCAATTTATAGATAAGGATGTGGTGGGGGATCATGTCAAAGGCCTTGCACAAGTCCAGGTAGATGTCATCTACCCGAACTTGTAGATCTATCTACTGGTAGATAGTGGGACAGGAAGATGAAAGAAAGAATAATAGCAAGAGAAACTTAAGGGTCAAGATGAGAATTGTTTAATAAGTGAAAGAGAAGTAGAGAAGAAAAGAAAAGAAAAGAAAAGAAAAGAAAAGAAAAGAAAAGAAAAGAAAAGAAAAGAAAAGAAAAGAAAAGAAAAGAAAAGAAAAGAAAAGAAAAGAAAAGAAAAGAAAAGAAAAGAAAAGAAAAGAAAAGAAAAGAAAAGAAAAGAAAAGAAAAGAAAAGAAAAGAAAAGAAAAGAAAAGAAAAGAAAAGAAAAGAAAAGATGCAAAGACAATTGCTCAATACCTTCCAGTGCCCAACCAGTTCCAAAGAAAATGATGGCTAGCCCATTCATATTACTGATAATGGCATATGACATGGAATATCTCTAGTTAGTTTGAGTTATCTGCTTGGTTTTGTCCCCTCCCAGCCTCTCACACACTCCCACCCTTGCACACTGCAAGAGCATTGATGCTGCACAAGCACTGTTCAGTCATACTTCAAATGTATTATCAGCATTGTTTTGGTCACAAATCTAAAACATGGCATCATATGAACTGCTATGAAGAAAATTAACTCAATTTCAGACACAGAGTACACAAACCAACATTACTTTTTCAAGATATTATTGAACTACTTCTTAAGTCATCAGAGTAGTGCAAACTGTGTCTAAGCATTCATCACAATATTAATTAACTGATAAACATTCTCAGATTAGCTAATATTTCAAATATTTCAGAACATTCAACTTTTATGTCATTAATCACAGTGTACAGTATGTAACTTTTACTTCCATTTTTTTTTTCCGTAAACCACTTTATGTTATTTCATAGAAGCCTACATCCTTTCTAAGATTTGAGAATACTATGCTTCTATTTTGTGATATTCTGGACTATTCTAGCTCCTTTACTTTTCTCTTTCCAGTTTCAAACTGAGAGGAATGACGTAACTATTAAGAAGGCAATAACTCTGGAGTCACAGCTTCCACTGAGAATCATCACTTAAGCTGGATCTTCTGATACTTAATTTAATTCAATAATAACACCCTCAGCAAGTCAGTTGCCCAAAGCAAGTATAATAATTACTGCAAACAAAAAACAACCCTTGAGTTTTCTGAGGTTCTTTTTAGATAAAACCTGTTTCTATTCTCCTTTTGCAGAAACCATCTGCGGTTCCCTCTATGCTCAGAAGACTGGTTAGTAATACTAAGAGAGCTGTGTGGCATCTTTCAAATATGCTGAGATTAGTTGGTTTGTTATATTTAATTTCAAATGAGAGCATTCAAAATGAACATACGCACCTCTAATTACAACTGTTCTGCAGACACCAGGGTAGAGAAATCCACCTACAGAGAGCAGATATGGAATTACATTTAAAGACAGACCCTATTCTTGCCCAATTATACCACAGATTTCTCAATCGTATTTATTCATGAGAGTGCTAAGTTTACATCCACATTATACAGAATTTTGTGGAGTATCCTATGTAGCATTTGGTAATGGTTATATTGTTTTTAAATATTATTACCATATACAATGTTGTACTAAATCAAAACGAGCAAGAAAAATGATGTATTTTGCACCAAACTGTCCCTGACGATTTGATCTCTCTATATATTCTAGGCATCAATGGAATTCAATATTCATCCAAAATAAGGTCCAACACAGATAAGATGAATTATCCTATGGAGAGTCTGAACACTCTCCATTCACTATGGAGGAAGACTAGATAACTAGTTTGGACAAGACATCTAGAGTGGGATTTGCCTCATCCCCACACAGATATAAGAAAGTTAGGTGTCTGAACAACACACTTCTGGGTTGCTTTAAAAATTAGATTTAATTTTTATTTTTTAACGATTAATAAAACTTTGCATCCTTTTTAATTATCAAAACAGGGCTCTTCTAGAAGCCCACAAGTGAATTAGGCTGACAGCATAAATGTAACTAAAAAAGTACCAAAAAATGGTAAATGTCATTCTCAAATTTCTAAAAAAAATATTATTCAACAACAGCAAAAAAGTCTGTTTGGGAGGTTTTTCAGCTCTTGATATGACATCAGATCACAAAAGAAAAAATAATCAGAAAAACTCTACAGAGACGGGGACTACCTAAAATTATTCCTTATTCAAGCCTGCTCTGAGATAAACTAGTCATATAGCTAAGCTTATTTAGATGAGGATCTGATGTTGCGGCTGCAAAAATGTCCAATATGGGAGAATAAAAGACACTTGCTGTAGAGAATTATATGACAGAACTTAAATGACAGTCTGCCAAAATGGGATGCAACAATGTCCTTCTCCCCATCCAGCTGCCCGCATCCCCCCCCCCCAAAAAAAAAAAAAAAATTACAAAGGACTACATTTCGCAACAGGAGTTTGCAGACATCAGTAGAAGATGAACTGCATGTGCAAGAGATGATAACATCACTTCTTGTTCAGCAGAATTCATTGGAGAAGTAATGAGCAGCATTCCCTTGCATGACTATGTTCATAAAAACAAAGAGGACATATACTAATTTCAAGTTGGATGGGGTATATAAACCAATATATTTCCAGAAGAAATGGTAATAACACTGCTGTAAGAAAAACACATTTGGCAGAAAATAAATCATTGAAGCTCTAGTCTTACTATGGTCAGAAGAAAACCTTATCGTCACTAAAACGGAACGTGATCTGAATTGGACATTACACATTTCACCTCACGACATCTATAAAGTTCTGATCTAATATTCTGATACGGGGCAGAAGGCTGTAGCTTTTATGGCATAAGCATGAAAAGTTTTTTGGAATTTGCACTGAAGCTAGATGTAAGTATACCCTGTTTGGACTTAAAACGAGTAAATGGTGTTGAAAAGTGGATTCACACAAAAGAACAAAGGGTAATAATAAAAAAGGCATCACACAGAGATAGGGAAGCTTTCAACAGATTATGCTGAAGAGTATATATACCAGGATTACCCCTTAGACCATAGAGACGTATACAATGCCTGATTCAAAGAGTATGAAAAGATCCTAGTAGGTTCACTGTTACAATATACAGAGAATGCATGTATGAATCTGTAATAATTTGGAAATACTTTGTGTATTGTTGATCATTATATAAGTTAGTATAGGAAAGAAAAATTTCTGCATAGACTGAAAAGAACAGAATAACTGTAAAAAAGAGCCATGCTATTCCCTGCAAGGAGAAAAGCTCTGTAAGGTAAATTCCATGCAAAATATTATTGTATGCCTGAGGGATCAACAGAGAGAGTAACTTTAGAAAAATGTCTCACATTTGTGCACATTAAGTGTTTGTTGTGGCAGGTACCAAGAGAGATCATTTGGTTTGTGTTTGTGATATAATTGGTAAGATTCAGTTCACCTAACTTTATCAGTCAGACTCTGTCCAGAAAGCCTTCAGGTATAGGTGCTTACTTTAGGATCAGTTGGATAGTTTTTCATATCTATTTATTATAAAGTTTAAAGGCTTGATTCAGGTATCTTTAAAAAAGGCATTTGGTACCATCTGAGATGTGCTAGGATATCTGACATAGTTGCACAAGACTATTAGATATGTCACAGGACTTACTGGAGAGTTGTCTCTTTCCTAGAGAGGCATGACTCTCAGTGGCACCAAATAGCCATCCACTGTGCAGACTACTAGATCAAGGTCTAAACCTCCATTGTCTTCAATAGGAATTGTGAACCTATCTCACATTTAAGCTTCTACCTGGAGAAACCTACATTTACATGTTCTAATCCAGATGTTAATGCCTCTAAAGATGTTTTCAACATAGATGTCTAAGTCTCTGCTACATGTCTAGGCTTCCATTCTAGCTTGTGGAGATGCAGTCAATATAGTCAAATCTTGATTCTTTTTCCTGAATAGTTATCCAGTACCCCTTCAGATATCCTAAGGTGTATGTAAGATGGTTGAGCAAAGCTAGAAGATATGCCGCAGAACTAACATGAGACTCATACCTTTCTGGAACCGGAGCTGAAAGACAGACATGATATTTCACAGTGTGAAAAATAGCACAAAGTGGCTGTCCTCAGGAAGATGAAATATGAAACTTGTAAATTTACTAGAAATTTGGTTTTCAAATTTCTCAAAAGAAGGGTACCAAAATTCAGACTTAGAATATATATGGCTCAATCTGATTTTAAAGTCATTTTATTTAACAGTATTTACTAATAACTAGAGATCCTTCTGAGGATTAAACCCTTGAGAAAAAATGTCAAACTGCTTTCTGGTATTGGAAAATATTTCCATCCTCTATTATCAACTTGCAGAGGATCTCTTAGTAATAGGCACTACAGAAAAGCTGTTACAAGGGATGTGTGTAGCTAGTGAGATACCAGAAAATCTAAAGGAAAGGTCAGAAACATTCTGAACTAAAATAACATGAACAGAGATGTTGACAAAATATAATTCAAAACTGAAGAAAATCGAAGAAACATCTCAGTGTTGCTGCCCCCTCCCAAACATAAAATAAGCTGTTTCATTCCCATAAGATAGAAGTTAAACATGCCTTTGTCTAACAAATATAAATTTTTACTGAACATTTTTCTATCAGACAAAAATGGCCAATGGAATATATTTTAGCTTTCAGACAAGATTTTTTTATTATTAATTGCTATTAGTGCATTTTATTGTGAAATTTTCCCTTCAAGAGATGTCCTTTCATTATGCTGATGGCCAGAATTTAGTTATTAAATTATGTATATATCTATAGATCTGATAGGTCTGAACGACTGTAAGAAGCAATTGATATACTGGAGGTGGTATTGCCATTCAGAGGGACCTCTAAAAGCCAGAGGAGCAGCCTGACAAATGTCTCCTGATTCAACAAAGGCAGCACAGTCCAGCACTTGGAATTCAATAAACCGTGCAACAGTATTGCCTGTGAACCGAGCAGCTGCAGGGCCAGATCTGAAGAAAAGGAGCTGGTGATCGTGATGTGTAAGTGGAATTTGAGTCAGAGTGCACCCTTGCAGTGATGAAGGCTAATTACAGACTGGGCTGCACTAGTAACAAGTGAAGGAAAGTGTTTATTCTCATATTCCTGGAACTTGTGTGCTTGCTGTTGGAATACTAGAGGTGGTTTGGGGCACTACAGTGAAAGACAGATAGCCACAGGATAGAGAAAGTCTATAGGGAGACTGCTAAAATGCTTAGGAGGCTGAGCATACGCTATATGAGGAGAGCCTGGAAGTACTAGATTTGTTTAGGCTGGAGACAAGAAGGATCTAACTAAAGTCTTCTAGTCTTCCATTACCTAAAGAGAGGTGATAGAGAAGAAGGAACCAAACTCTCTGCAGAAGTGCAGTGATAGGATGAGATCCAATGATTACAAATTATGGTGAAGGAAATTCAGTCTAGGTACAAGGGAAAAACTTTTCACCCGGAGAGTGGTTAGACACTGGAAGGGGCTGCCCAGAGACACTGTAGAGACTCTGACCTTGGAAATATTCAGAATTCCACTGGACAAGGCCTGGGCAACTTTGTCTCATTTTGAAGTTACACTTTAACTGGTAAGAGGTTGTACTGGTTGTCTCCCAGAGGTCCCTTTCAGCCCAAATTATTATACGACTCTGTGATTATTTAGGGTATTTTTTTTCCCTGTGGTGAGTTCCTAGCTAACAGATCTTAACAGTCCAACTTCCACTGAAATCTGTCAGTCTGTCCTAAAGCAAAACTGGATTTTTTTTTCCCTGATCTGTATTTGTTTACTACTTCTCATTAGAGGTTTTTTAATCCTCTTTAGGATTATCTTTTAGCATTCAGTTGAATGTCAATATAAGGCATAAAAACTTATAGTAACCCCTAAAATTCATTTACTTAATGCATTCCTGTTAATGAAATTAAACTGGGGAGTGGCGGAGAAGAATAGAGGTAAAAGAGCACTTGATGCTGCGGCATGGTAGCTAAGGTATTCATTTGGGCCTTAGAAATGCTTATCCAATATTTTAAAAGAGTCATGGGACAAGGGAGTAGAGATCTCTCTTGTAACCATGGCATTGGATAGTCATAGCCACATTTCTGCACTCTCTGCCACGAATCATAAATTCACCACTGCGTAATAGCTCAACTCTGACAGGAAAAATCTCCCTTCACCTTTAGCTCTACCTGCATTTTCCCACATCTGTTATAGATGAATGATCAGTGCTCAGGGCAATCTTTTGGAACAAGTGGTTTGGATTTCTTCAGGTTGAAGAATCAATTAAACAGTTTCTTTCCTCTTCTGGGTGACTAATACAGTAGTTGACTAATATAGGAAGCAGGTTTAGTACAATCTTTTCAAAGACTACTTGCTAAAAGAGCTTCGTGTGCTTGCTTACAAATTGCACAGATCAGAACTTCCAGGGACCTTAGAGTTATATGCAGTTTCTGACTCCAGTTAATCTCAGGCATTCAAGACTCCTGGTGTTGCAGAGATGTGCTACCTGCATGGCCTGCTCTAGGGAATCTGTTTTGGCAAGGGGGTTGGACTCGATGATCTCTAGAGGTCCCTTCCAACTCCTTTGATTCTGTGATTCTGTTATTACTCCAAGCAGGGAAAGACTATGAAGCCAAGTGAAGACATGGAATTTGGGGTTAAAACAGGATTAAACAGTAGCTAGATAGTTCCTTTTGGACATAAGCACTTCAGTTCCATTTAAGCCTTTTACTGCTTAGTTGTAAAATGACATCTTCCACATCAGAAGTGACGTATAAAAAGCACATATTTTCTGCCAGAAATATATTGACTCCTAAGACAATGTAATGTGCATGATAACGGTGTGTGTATCGTTGGCTACAAATGGACTGTGAAAAGGCCAACTTGTCTGTCTGTCATGAGTATTCTGAGCTAGTTAGAGAGGATCCACAGGAACAAAGAGACTTTTGATTATTCTTCTCTGTGTTTTCAGTTTAACTTACTGCTAATGTAGCATCACTGCTGATTGTGTCCAGTTTCTTGAACCGCTTGTTGAGCTCACTTTTCTCCTCTTGTACACCACTTTTCTTACATAAAACTTACATTTTATTTGTGCAGTGTCAACCACACAGCTCTCTAATTTTGCTGAGCTAAGTTAAGCTGTAAAGCCAGAATTCATCTAAACTAATACCATGTACCTGAGTTGGGATTTCAGTTGTTTCAGAATTCCTTTGTAGCAGATGTAGGGAAAGTGAAGTGCTTGGCACTAAAAATAGGTGAGCAGGACCTCAGCCAAATCTTCTCAAATGATGTCAAGGCCTACTTTATACCAATGTATCCAATGCATTGTGCATCTTCACAAGGCTACTTGCATTCTGATTCAGAAATCAAACAGATGCAAATAGCCCAAAGAAGATTTGCCTCAAGTGGCACCAGAGGGACCAGTCTCCTCTCCAGGCAAAACCAACTCCAAGCAGCTTTTGCAGCTACTATACAACACTTACTCGTACATGAGTTATCATGATGAAATCCATCGATACAGAGATCCCCTATCCTATAATTATTTTTTATTACCAAATCCTAAGTTGATCCTTTTAAATACAAAAAGGTCAAGTAAAACAAACTGATGATGAAGCAGGAATAAATACAAGTTTTTTTATAGCAGAATGAGAATTATTATCTCTACAAAGAAGCACTATTCAGATTGCTATTTACTTTTTCCTGCTTCTATTGGAAATAAGCCACTGAAACATCACCTATTTTTTTCTACTAGTGTGCCAAACCATGATGTCAGAGATAAAAAAGGAGAGGCAAAGGCCAGGGTTAGGGTGTATTAATCTTCTATGATTACATACATGGCCTATATTTAAGATTTGATAAATTCCCAGAATTGTCTTCAGATCTCTTCAAATTTATTATAGTTATATTGTAGACTATAAGCAATTCCTTCATGTGACAGCGCTTTTGTTAACCCTGTAATCTATTCTCATTCTGTGAGCCTTGTCTTTCCCTTCCAGTGCTTCAGTGGGGTAACTTTTGTTCTCAATTACTAATCTGAGAAATGGTTTCCTTGCTAACAGTGTGATGTCCTACTGTGATTTGTGCGATGTGTGTCTCCTCAGTGCACAGGCGAGCAGTGATCTGTTATATGGAACAATCTGTTTTTGAAAAGAAATTATTTAGCTGTTGAACCAGTTATGCTTCTAGTCTTTGGAGAATGTGTCAGGTGGTAGCAGCAGTTCCTTATTATTTCATAGTGCTAATAGTCCAGTAGTTTAACTCCATTGGACACAAAATGAGTACAAACAATGAATACTTAATTATTTGGACTCACTAATAAAACCAGGGAGTGCATAGCCCACAGACGTGCTATAGATGATGTAAGCTCTAGCAGCATTTATCAGGGAAGGGTAAGGATGGGAAGACTTTATCATCCCCAATTTCAAGGATGTTTAAGAAAACTCTGGACCATGTGTTTTACAGATTAGTAGATTAATTTCTTTTTCTTCAGATCTTTTCTCAGATTTGAAGACTGATTATAGAGGAGTTTTCTGAGATCATATCAAATTTGCCTACTTGTTATTTCTATTCATTTCAGACATTCCACTACTGTTGAATGGACCACTTTGTGCATGAAGAGAAGTGAAAGATTTTTGGTTTTCATTGAGAGATTACATAAGCAGCTCTGCTGACTAATAAAACTTTAACTCTCATCATTCAGGGACAAGAACAACATAAAGTAATTCAGGTGAGACCACACTGGGTCTATAACAAAGTATTATTTCGTAGGATTTCCCACCTCTGAGTGGGTCTGATTTTGTCCCTTCCATCATACAGAAATCCAAGTCTTATTTTTGAGAACAGAACTTAAAAAAAAAAGAATAATTTTCTGTATATATGCCACTAAAATTCCTTTTTAAAAAAAAATTGTGTGAAAGAGCATACTGGACATAAGTGTAGCATTGCTTGTTCCTCAGTGGTAGTTCTAGATACAGAAATGAAGAGACTAGCACTCACAGGAAGTAATTTCTTTAGTTCATATATTTACAAAATTCTATTCCATCCAACTTATTCTCGACTTATAGGTCTGCAAAGATCGAAAATTGACTACCTATAAATAAATCGGATATTTTGAGATATCCTTTCTTGTCCGTTTGGATCATTTTATTATAATTTTATTACATTACTGTCAATGTTACCTCTCAGATAATTCCATATTTATTTGAAATACAAATAGATGAAGAAATGAAAACTTTAGCAAGTTTTAATAGTTTTTTTCTTTTTCCTCAGACAGCAATCTGTAATACGCAGAATTGTAAAATAAACAAACAGATGGCAGACCGGCTTTATTGTATGCAATTGTTGTACTTTCCCTTTGTCGTAATCCACCTCCCAGAGGAAACAGCGACAAAGGGCAATTAACTAATTTCACATAAAACCACCATCACATTAGTTGTTGATGAGGCTTTAACCATATTTAAAAGAGAGGAAGCACTAGGGAATGATTCTGCTTAGTTTTTATATTTACGGAAATACAGTCTGTGATAAAATTCTCGTACTTTTGCTGTTGGGTCTTGCAGCTACACTTGCCATTCTATCCATAGCATGCAGCTTTACACAGCAGAGAGAACTGAACAAGTCTGGATCAAGTCTTTCTGCTGTGAATGATCCGAAACATTTGTGACTGGTAACTGTGCCTCTTATCTGGGCTCCTTGCTAGTGAACTTCTCCAGTTTTCTGTTTTATTCTGGTAGCTATACAATGTAAATCTACCAGGAGATATTTTTGAACCACCACAGTGAACGGTATGTTACTGACTCTCAGTTCAAACCAACTCTCACATCATACCCTAGCAGCACTGCTTCCCATCTGCCTCAGTGCCTACAGGAGATCAGCTTCTGAACAGAAATTCGTCTGGCTGAGACTAAATCTGAACAAGGTAAAAGCAAAGTTAGAAGGAAATGTGTGATATTTTGAAGAACTAGCCAAAGCCATGACATGGTCCTCAAATGAGGGATCTGTCTTCTGACTCTCTACAGAGTTCAGAGCCTCAGGGTTAGCTGCTCTCCCCCCAGGTATGAAATTTGTCAAAAATAAATTATCTCATCCATGATGAGCCAGCAGGCTGCTCCTATGAACATCCTCTCAGATGCTGACTTGGCAATAGCTTTGTACATATTCATGGCTTCCAGGCTGCACTGTTGTAATATTCTGCACTGACAGTGCCAATGATAGCCTTCAATGGGCAGCTGATCAAAACTCATCACTCTGCTTGCTAAGCAAAATAAGTCAATTTTCGTACATCATCCCAGGGCAGTGAACAGTATGCTGGCTCTCCAGTGAATGCTAAATCATATTCCTTGTTCTAATCCTAATCTTCAAAGCCTTAAATTGGCTAGATCCAGGTTACTTCAGGGATAATAATTTCTCACTGTGATAAAGGCCTTGCTGAAAGGATCCAGTCCTCAGGGGTGGTGGAGCTATCAGCTGGGCAGGCAATTATGTTTACAGAAGGAGCTTTGAGCACTCTTCCACATGAGGATGGAAACAACCATGAAGCTCATCCGTCTTCGATGCAAATTATGAAATTCTTCTCTTTAGAATAAAACAAAATACTGTGAGTAAACAAAAACCTCCCCTGTATACACCCAGTTCCAGGAAATACAGGAGTGTAACTAGAAGTGTATAATATTATGATTAATTTAAGATAGCATCTCTTAGTAAAAGCTTGTGAAGTATCTAGCTGTGGGTCAGCCTGAACAACAACTTTTAGGGAATTCAATTCAGTACCTCAATAAGCTAAAACATTGAGCATAAACAGATTAGATGATCTATGTAAAGATTTTCATCTCAGTGTGAAAAGCACTCAGTCCCATTGCAAGTGTTTTAATGATTCAGCTTCTAAAACAGCTTGTTTTGCATTTCTTGAAATAAACAACCACTTAAATAATCCTTGATTTGTTTTTCCCAAAGGTATGTCACATTCTAGCTCATAGCCACTCAATAAAAGAACAGAGATGCATTTCTGGACTTAATTCAATAAATAAACCAGAAATGGTTGTTTTCTTTTCTTTTCATGTTAGCTTAATAGGCTAGTAAATTAACAAACCTGCTTGGAAATCATATAGCACTTTCAAGCATAAAACTACTGACATGGACAGGGTAAGCATCTGAATTACAATAATTGTGTTGAATTGATACATGCTTACAGTCATACGAAGGCTGCGTGCCTGGCATTAGTTTTTTTTCTCTTAGTAGCAAGGTCAGTTTATGAAATGAAACAAATGTTTTCTTTTGAAGTAAGAGAAGCAGTGAGAACACAGTCGGTGAATTATCTGGTGAAGACCAATATGACAGCTGGAAAACAAGTTTGGAAATAGAGGGACAAATCTTCAGTAGGTGAAAATTGGCATACTTAAAGTCATTACCGCAGCTATAACTACCAAGCAAGTGTAAGTGCTTTCAGCTTTAACAGAAAGCAAATTACTTTGGGCTAAAAGAAACCCATGCATAAGCTGAAATTTATCTGTCCTTTACTTCTCAACCCCCTTCTTTCTTCTCAAGTTAAATTTGCCATCCAGTCTGCTGACTTCTTCTCATACACAATTATGTTCAAACTTTTGCAAGATTCAAGATGCACAAGAAAGAAAGAAAAAACAACAGTTTTCTGAGTTATCAAAGGCTTCAGAATATCCTTGGTGCCATGGACTTTGTGTGTGTCAACTGGGCAGAATTCAGTACTTTAAGAGGTTTGATTGTTTCCTTACTTATAAAATAATAGCAAGTCCTCAACAAGGTTAAGAGTTTTCAAGTGCATGAGAAAACTCAGGATCAGGGAAAATAAATGATTTTGGCTTGGTTTTGATGAATGCTGGTGTCCATTAAAAAACAACAACAAAAAAAAGTCCCCTAGAGAATACTGCAAATTAATAAACGAAGACTGAATTTTAAGTTAACAGCAGTTCCACTTAGCACTAGAGATAATTCTCAGATTCTAAAGAGACATATTTCTCTATCCTTTCTGCAGCTCTCTATGAAACAATTTTTTTTACCCACAGGCTGCTTTCATTTTAAAGTACAAGAATGTGATACTCCAGGAACGCCATACATTTTTTTAGATTATAGGGAAAGATGAAAATTTCCCTGTAGTTTATCAAAGAATTTTAGAAGGCAGTAGTTGTTGTCATTGTCCACAGAGCCTGCCAATCTCCCTGGCATGAAATTACAATTAATGATGTATCACTGGGTTACATAAAGGATGTCAAACATATGGACCATTACTGCAGCCAAAAGATATGAGCAGCTTGCTGGAAGTATCACATAATATGCTATATTTCTTCTGAAACATCAGAATGTCTTTGCTACTAAGAAAAAATATTAAATTGCAAATACATTCCTAGTTTTGCTCTAGGGCACTCAATCCTGAATTGTAGAACAGTTGTGAATGTTCATGGCTTTAGAGATGAAGATGAGTAATATTTTTCATCTTTCTTTCTGTCTGTCCATCAATGAACTCATTTTTCAGTTGGCCAGGTTTTCCCAATAGGGTATTTTAAACTATCATTAGTAAGACATGAGTGTTCATCCAGACAGGGCAAGTTTACAAGCACAGAGGCTTAGTTTTAATCGCTGATAATAAAAGGAATGACCTAGTGGGTGGAAAAAATGAATATTAGAAAGAACATTTTAAAAGTACATGCTTTCTCTAAAGAAACCAAGTAGAATCTTACTAGTATGCAAGTTAAATTCATTTCATTTCACACTTTGAAAGGACATGGGAAAAATTCAATTTAATGTTTCCTAATGTAAAATCATACTATAATATGTGCATATGTGTTTTACAGCCTATAAATAACAGATTTGAAAATGGAATGTTCTCTTCCCAGATAATTGAAACACATAAAAGTCACAGCACAACATTCACCATAAACACAGGCTGGAATCACAGCAGCAATGCTACTACCAATAACACCGCACCTGCTCGCATCAGCTCACGGAGGGACCATGAGTGTGCCCCTGTGGAGGACAGTCTGCCCCATAAGAAAGCACCCAATTCTGCTTCTGGTTGACAACTCATGACACAGTGCTTTGGAGTAAGAAAACTGAAGCTGTGGGTTCTCCAACCTGAGTCAGATGACAAGACAGTAAACTTGAAATTTTGTTATTAACTGCTGGCAGCAGGGAGGGGCCACGTTTTCTCCATTCGCTTTCTGGTCTGCCAAATGAGTGAAGTAGGCAGCAGTATACTGTCTGTGTTAACCACCACAGAACAATGTACAGAAAATCTGAAATAATTAATTTAATGGTAGACCAGATTCAATTATCAACCAAAATGAAGTCTGAAGCACATCCATGATTTCACAGATCAACTATGGCACATCCCTTGTCTGCAAATCCAGTATCATCAGTTCTGTCAGTCCTAATGAAACTCCTTTGAAAGAGAGGAAAAGTAAAGATGCTAATTTTCCCACTAACTTGATTGAATGATTTCCCCTGTCTATGAGATTTACTTTATGAAGGCACAGCTCTTCTTCATTTCATTCACAAACTATTAGTTGCAGTTGACTTAGGGCCAAATTCAAAGGGAAATCTAGTGAACCAAGGCAAGTTTATTAAAGATCTTTGCCAATTTCTAAGTTTAATTTAAGTGTTTTCAACATGTCAGTGTTACCTCAATGTTCCTACACACTTTCATCTTTGCAACCATTTATAGACATATCATGTGACATTATTTACGGAAAAGCTAATCACCTCATCTCNATCATCAGTTCTGTCAGTCCTAATGAAACTCCTTTGAAAGAGAGGAAAAGTAAAGATGCTAATTTTCCCACTAACTTGATTGAATGATTTCCCCTGTCTATGAGATTTACTTTATGAAGGCACAGCTCTTCTTCATTTCATTCACAAACTATTAGTTGCAGTTGACTTAGGGCCAAATTCAAAGGGAAATCTAGTGAACCAAGGCAAGTTTATTAAAGATCTTTGCCAATTTCTAAGTTTAATTTAAGTGTTTTCAACATGTCAGTGTTACCTCAATGTTCCTACACACTTTCATCTTTGCAACCATTTATAGACATATCATGTGACATTATTTACGGAAAAGCTAATCACCTCATCTCACTTTAAAGTTAGAGGTTGGAAAGAGGAGCCTTCAAAGGGTGATTCCTACCTTGTGTCTCAGGATGACACAAAATGTTCCCTGTCTAGATCTTACTCTCCATTCTCTGCAGAATAAGCTTAGACTGAAAGCTTTTAGACATTCCAAATTAGATGGAATGAACCTTCAGTTGTTTACTACTGCTGAACTGAGCCAAATACGGTCAAACCTAAGCTCAGTCAGTTTCTCATTGCCTTAACTGGAGTCACTACAGCTATGTAGCAAAACAGGCTCAGAAGAACAGACGAGGTATCACAGGTGGATGCATCCCACATATCACATGTAGAAGTGCTGAAAAGGAATAAATGTATCAAAAAATCTCAACAAAATAGCTAATAGGAAGAGAAAGGAAAGAAAGCAAGGAAGTGTGAATGCAAAATAAACACTTCTACAAGACAAAAGTATCTTCTCTTTCAGTTACAGAAACCTTCTTAGGTTGAGGTGTTGCTTAGCAGACTCATTTTTCCTAAAATCACAAGAATTCTAGCTGTTCTACAGCCAGTGTAATCAATTTACCTTTTATAGAAAGCAGGTATTACCTGGTTTCTTTTCCTTACTCTAGCAGTACAGAAGAGCTCTAATACTGACAGATTCAGATACTGAAGATGCTAGGAGGAATCGATTGTCCTAGTGAACAGGAACAATAGACACCTTTAAACTCTGCAGTGGTTTGAAAGATATTTCTAACATTCTATTTCTATTTTATTTCACTATAAATTAAGAGTACTATTGCAATGTTAAATAAGATGATATCTATTCTGAACTGTACTTTCTGCAGTGCATTTTCTTGACAATGACCAGTTATTTTGTTTTTACATAAACTTGTTACAACTCAATAGCAGCATGAGATTTTCAATGATCCAAAAACAAGAGTCTGGATTTGCAATGGTACCTCTAGATTATTAACTGTCAGAAAGCCCCAGGACAGATTGATCCGGTAGGGATGTCTACATACAATAATAATAGTAAATAATATTGAAAAAAAACCCACCAACAACAAAAAGGCGCTTCAGTACTGTTGATAAGCTGCAAGCACATTTGCAATAGTCCTATGTTTTGTTATAGTAAAAGATATGTCTCCATTAACTCAGATTTCACTGTGTACTTGTCTTAGCATATTGCCTGTGGGATCATGGTAAAGAGGAGTTGGGTTAATTTTTTTTATTCTTTTGTTTTTTGCAGTAGGGAGGATCTGGATGCTTGTATTTGCAAGGGAGGCAAGGAGAGCAGTGTCTATAAAGAGCAAAGTGCTTAGGAATGTGTAATCTTTTTGTATATGAGAAGTCCCATTTAGTATAGTAGGAATTAAGCCTGTGCTTCAGTGATTTGCTGAATTAGGGCCACAGGTCTGGACAAAATTACAAAAATTGCTTATCCCCATCAATTGCACGGTTCTAGTCCTCTTACCTGTATTTATTATTGTACTCTCTAATGTTCTCTCCAATTTAGTCCCTGATCCAAAGACATGTATTTTAACATGATTTGCTTAGAAAACATCATGACATTTTAAACAAAAGTTCAGTGCTAACTGAAGATCATACTATTTAGCAACTAAATAAAGGACTATGTAGCAGCTAACTTGCAGGGGCTAAGAAAGGTCTGTTATGTTAAAGGAAAATCACTCTCTCCAAAGTCTATAAACTGTGAGGCTTTGTGCATACTTACGTTCTTCCTTATCATGAACATTGCAGCCATCCTTGTAACTGTTTCCTGTCTATTCAGAGAGCTGGCATAGGATCCATCTGTCAACAATAGTGATAATAGAAAACTTCTCATTCTGAATTGATCAAAAATCATCCTGTTCATATGGAAATGATCTGTTCATATTGAATAGTAAACAAAAAGAAGCTCAGCTCAGTAATAAAACTGGTCTGGTTTTAGGAGAAAAGAATAAACTGTGCATACTTTTGGAATAAACTTAGCTTGTATTTAGTAAACATATCTATGGGACATGTTTTTTTACCTAACTAAACAATTATTAACTTAACTGCAATCGAGGCACCTCAGAAAAATATGCACAGCCAAGAGAAATTTGTCACATTTAACTTAGGCCCTCACCTGTATTATGTGATCATTCTTCCCACTGGCTATAAGGCAGATCAAGAGAGGCTTATTGGACCCTGACAGCTGACTTTTTAAATGCCCAAGCTGGGAGAGATTTACTTTGCTGACTATGGCTAGGTAAAAGGCTACAGATAGGCCTTCTGACAGCATCAGGAATAAGACCAAACAGGACCGGAAAAAGAAAGAGAAGCCTATATAATATGTGGCTGTTTATTAAGTCTGCATTTCATGCAGACCCCTAATAGTGGTCTAATAGTAGACCACTACCACTGGTAATATTCCATAATACCACTAATTATATGTAATTATAATACACACTAATTGTGTGTATACCACTAATAGTATTCCATAGAATAATGTTGTTCTGTATAATCATGGATAGTGGATTCCATACAATTTAGTTGCAAAAGAGGTTCTTCATAACTGCTCATCTGAAAGTATCACTCACATTTTCCTGGCCTTACAAGGGTTCAAAAGTCCAAATTAGTTTCTGTGTTGTCAATGCTCAGCTTCAGAGTAATTCATCCCAAATGTTAAAAAACCAAACCAAAACAAAAAAACCCCAACAACCTCAAAACAGTCTTTTCAGCACNTTGGAAACAGAGTTTTAATAGACTCCTTATGATATTCTTATGTCCCCGGTTTTCTTATGGGTTATGTGATCATTAGATAGAGTTCCACTGCTATCTGTTTTTCCACAGTTATTAAAACGACAAAATGTTTTATTAAAATGGGATGTGCACTGTTGGGAGCTGACTCATTAAATCAACTAGAGACAAATGGAGCTCTATGACTTTTTATCTGAATATCTTTTGTTTGCTGACTATAGCAAAACTAACATTCATTTTCTTTCAAACACACAAAGGATAAATAAAATAAAAAATAAAATTCCATATATTTTACTTATATCTGCAGATGAAGGTGGGAATTTACATTTTTTGCCAAATGTGGAGTATTGCAAAATCTTTACAAATTCGCTATGAACAAGGGAACCTATCTGCCATAGTAAAGCCGATAAGCCTCAAACAGCATGTCCATGTGTTGAAAGATCTTGCAATAATCCTTTATTTTCTACATATAATACATTATAAATGCAAATCTAATGGCATTTTTTTTTCTTAGGATTATACAGAAAATACTTGCAGGTTTTTCTGGTCACTGAGGAAAAAAGTAAATGAGTTAGGGAATGTAACACTTTTTATAAGCTACAAAAAATTAAATATGAATATTTTGAGTAAATAAAAGTCCTTGCTTCCTTTTCCTGCTGTAGTACATCCTTTGTATTTTAAAAGTCCGTAGTACCCTTTGTGTACTGCTGTACAGCTGAAATTATTTTAGTTTGATATTGGTCCATGTTGGGATCTCATTAATTTGTTCTTCCAGCGAAAGAAAGACTATAAATGGTTTTAAGCAGGATAGATTAATTAAAAGTTGTACTTTATACTCCCCACTTTCTGATGCCAGATATGGTTTCATGCACCAGAATATGGCAAGTGTAAAAAGTTGTAATTTCCCTTTTTTTTTTTTTTTTTGTATCTGTGTATGGTGAAATAGGTACATTCACATAGTTTTTGTGACCTTCATTGAAGAACCACTCCTGGCTGAGCAATTCAGACTGCATGTTCTGTCCCTAAAAGTCAAAGCCTGAAGCAAACTGTTTTCTCAGTCATAAATAATATTCCTTATCAAGAAAACTGCTTCACTACAGATTGGGGCCAAGCAGAAAATCAGTGTACATGTGATGTGGATGTACATTAACTGTGGAGCTACATAGTAAGTGAACCTCCGAAACAGCACATCTGCAGCAAGCCAACCTCCCCTCTCCTTCTTTTGCATCCTTGTAAATGTGCTTTGGCCACCACCATGCAAGTCCCAGTGCAGAGGCAAGCGTGCTGTTTTGCCTTTCCTGCAGTATCCCAGGTTCTTCTTCCTGTTGCTGTAGCTCTTATTGTAAAGATTGAAACCTATAAATATCAATACACCAACTCAAGAAATGTAGAAGCAAAACCAGGCAAAATAATACTAAAACTAAACTACACGTCAACTTAAAAGGAATAAGACATGACAGGTATCTGTGAAAATGAGGGAATGAGGCACAATAGAATACCAAAACACTCAAGTGTAAAACTTGCAGCAAGATGGACCAGAGAGTTAGGGGCTAATGGTGCAATGCATTTAATAGTTAATAATTCCTATTGGAAGAAATCTTAGATACAGAGAGGACAGTAAGACTTAGTACATAAGTCCCAAGGCACAAGAATATAAATATGGAAGTAGAGGATACTACTGCTGTCACCTCAGTGATACATAAGATGAATATTATTTGAAGAGGGAACTTGTTTTATTCATTTGACAGAGTTCACATTCAAGCATTTCTTTGATAAAACCAAGAATACCTGTCATGATTGGTTTTCATGGGAACTTCTTTAATATTCGTTGTTGAAATCACAGAATCATAGAATGGCCCAGGTTGGAAGGGACCCCAGGGATCATTAGGTTCCAACCCCCCTGCCTCAGGCAGGGCTGACAACCTTCAGATCAGGTACTAGATCGGGTTGCCCAGGACCCCACCCAACCCAGCCTTGAACATGTCCAGGGTCAGGGCATCCACAACCTCTCTGGACAGCCTGTTCCAGCACCTCACCACTCTCTCAGTAAAGAACTTCCCCCCGATGTCTAATCTAAACCTTCCCTCCCCCAGCTTAAAACCATTCCCCCTTGTCCTATCACTGCCTACCCTTTTGAAAAGTTGGTTCCCCTCCTGTTTATAATCTCCTCCTAAATACTGGAAGGCCGCAATGAGGTCCCCCCACAGCCTTCTCTTCTCCAGGCTGAACAAGCCCAGCTCCCTCAGTCTGTCCTCATAGGGGAGGTGCTCCAGCCCTCTGATCATCTTTGTGGCCCTCCTCTGGACCCTCTCCAACAGCTCCACGTCTTTCCTGTATTGGAGGCCCCTGGATATATCATTAAAGTTATTTTGGTTTGATTGCCAAATCAAAAGAGGTGGGGTTTATTTCATTTGTTTTTTGTTTGCTTGTTTTTGTTTGTTTGTTTTGCTGAACTGGTGAAGTAATATTGATATTTTTACATCAAAAAGATTATTTTAAAAGACATAAACATGTTATATAAAACTTCAAATGAAAGCTTTGTTTTACTTTTGGCATTCCTTAAACCTCTGTTTAACATTTCCTTTTTAAATTTAGGTCAACTTTTAGATTAACAGTGTTTTCCTGAGAAAAAAATCCCCATGAAAGTTCCTAAGGAATGATGTAAAGGGAAGATAACACCAGGTTTGGATGAAAGGAGAACTTTTGTGCTGAGGGGCAAGTATTAGTTCTTACCTCAAAGCCAGAGCTCTTTGTAGGAGTTAATAGTGAGGCTGGTGAGGAAGATTTTTGTTGATAGAGTCTTTTTGAATTTCAAGAAGGCATTAGCACGTCTGTTACACTAAAGGCTCTTAAAGAAACCAAACAACCATAGGAAGAAAGCGTAGGTTGAAAGGGGTAAATAACTGATTAAAAGTCAGGAAAGAGAGCAGGCATTAATACTGTGTCCTTGTGGAAGGAGGACACCATTGGATATCCACAAGAGCTGTGCTCAATCTCTGGAATACTTGGACTGGCAAAGAGGGTGGAAAATGAGGTGATGAAGTTAAACTAGATAATCATGACTGAAAAGACGGTGCAAAATTCTGTGAAGGAATCGTAAAGAACCTTATGAAATTGAGTGACTAGCAAAAAAACGGCAGATGAAATTAAATAGATTCGAAGCTTAGGTAAATGCAAAGTGATGCACTGTGACTTCACATGTAAAATATTGGGATCAGAGCTGTCATCACCACTGCTGAGTGAGACCTCAGGGACCTAAGAATCAGTCTTGTAAACACTGTTACTGTTAAATACTGTCATCCATGACCTTAGTACAAAAAGTAGGAGAATGTGAAATCTGGAGACAACACAAAAGACATGTTCTATGAAGAGTGACTGCAACATCATATAGAAACAGTTGGTGACCCTGAGGACTAAACTAATCTGATTAGGACTTAGTTACTGAAAGCAAAAATCTGTGTTATAAACTGGTCCTCAAAAGGGGAAAAACTGATCATGGAAAAATTCAGCTTGGCAAACAAAATACCTATGTATCAAGGGATTAAATCCTGGGAGAGCATTTCAAACAAGGTAGTGAGTAAAAAAATGTCCAACTAGTTTTGCTCTGCAGCTTGATCAGTTAATAAACAAGATCTATTTGGAAGTGATACTCCTGTGAAGTAACTACCCAAAGGAACATGGGTAAGATTCATTTCCAGAGTCGTCCTTTCACTCCTTTTGCAAAAGTACGAACTAAAATCCAGCATTACAAAAGATGGGAAAATTTCCCAGGCATTTGTGGCTGTAACGATGATATAAACTGGAGACACAAGCCAGTGTATAAAGGCCAAGTATAAAGGCCAAACCAGTAATTCTGGTTCCCTGCAAAGCCTCACTGAAGCAGAGGCATAACTTAAGGAGACCTGTGAAAAGGGATATATCTGCCCCCATGGTCCCATTAAAGGGAAAGCTGCAGATATTTGCATCTCCCACTGCAGCAGTTCCTCCAGGTATGTCTCTGAACCAACTGCGCTGGGGCTAGGATCAGGGAAGGGGCTCCTCCACTTACATTTGTGCCACTCAGTGCCATCCCATAAATTCTGATGCCCTATGCGACTACGGCTGTGCTCTAGTGCAGTTTGAGTCTTATCAGAGTTTCTCAGCCCTGGGACAACACTAAACTGATGGAGCTACATGGCTTCTGCATCACTGCTGGCTTGAGTCTGGCCAGGTCAGTCTTCAGAGAGCGAGCTCATATCCGTCCTGCTCATCCCTGTACACAGACTCACTGCCATTAACTTACTTTCCTTTGTGTTGAGGAGAGGTCACTGCCTTCAGTTTGTATTGGGATGGCTGAGGCTGCTGGAGACAAAAAAGGTCACATTAGTGTTATGGCCTAAAAGAAATTAAAAAAAGGTTTTCTAAAGTCCCAGGGTGATATTCTGACCCCTGAGTCATGTTTTATTGAGTTGTTCCCCCTACTATTCTGAACGTTGAAAACTTTCCAATTTTTTTTTCTGTGGAAGTTCAATTTATCTACTGTGATGCTTTTGTGATGCCAATTCCAGCCACCATGCAGCATTTCTTCAGGGTTATGAATAGCTCACAAAGGCAACATTTTGAACAAGTAGCTAAGATGAGACATTATAATCTGGTATCAGCTTCCTATCTGTCAGGTGCAATCTTAAAGGACAAAGAGAGATAGAAGAAGAAGGAATCAGGAGACTGCATTTTAGGGAAATTAAATTATTATCCTGGAATCATTGCAAAGTGTGACTATAAAGGTTGTACACTGAAAGACACGCAAATGTTCTTCACTTTTCCTTTCATTTTTTTCATTTCAGGATTATTTTGACAATCCTGAGGAAGATAAATGGTACTGTCATGATTTTCTCTTGCCTGTACTCATACAAAATGTATGACAGAAAACAAACATCCTTTTAATACAGAAACACAGTGAGAAAACCTAAAAGAGCTAAAGATGAGCTGAAATGGTGCTTGTACTTCAATGTACTTCAATGCAGCCAGACATAAAGTTCCCTTCAGTATGAAATATCTTCTGGTTATGATAGCTAAAACTACCAAGAGCCCAAGATTTTCACACCTTACTTGTACATAATACATTTTTAGTTGATAAGACACTTTAAAAAAGGGTAAATTCATAGCAATTACTTTATAGGGTCCAAACCAGGAGGAAAGAGGAAGGGAAGGAAAAGAACAGAGGGGAAAAAAAACTTACAGAATTTCATAAGTAATGATTTTTAGATGCAGAGTATGTGGAAGGCCCAATCTGATCCATCCCTAGAAATGTGCTAGAAATTTAGTGGCACTCCACAGTAACTAAAAAAATCTATGAAGGCTCTTTCCTTGAAGTTTCTAAAAATAAGTAATTCATAATGTAACTTGATGACATACCAGCTCCTCACACTCTATTTTTCACTGTCAGTTATTTGTATTTCAGATAAAAGCAAATAATACTTTTCACCTGTTTGGCTCTAGCTCAATAGATGCTCCACATATGTGGGTTGCTCTGGAAGTAATGCCTCCTATTTATTTCTATGGAAAATAAACAGCACAGTAATACTATTTGATAGAGAAAATTCTCAGCTACAAAACACTTTTTCAACAGAGTCACCATCATTAGCTCTGCATTTTCACCAGTGATGAACAAAAGCCTGCATGCCATGCTCATCAAAATCTGCAAACGGAGGTGACCCACTATTTCACAGATGCTATAATGGTGCTGTTACTAGGAAAATGCTGCCCATGCAGTTCTTCATCAGCCCAAACAGATGGAAGTCAGAAGGTGCCAAATCCGGACAATATGGTGGGCGTGGTAGGACAGTCTAGACAAGATAGTAATGTGTTCCACAGTCTTCAAACAGATGAGCAGCCTGGTGTTATTGTCTTGCAAGAGAAAGGTCATCTTCTTCCCCGGCCTGACTCTGGAATTTTGAATCTCCAGTTTAATCAACATTAACGTTGATGGTTTGTCTGGGTTCCAGGAAATCCAGAAGGACCACCTTTTTCCTATCCCACAAGACAGTGCACATCACTTCATTCACTGAGGGCTGTGTCTTGAACTTTTTCTTTGATGGGGAATTCACATGTCACCACTTCATGGACTGACATTTTGACTCCGGCTCATAGTGATGTTACCACATCTCATCACTGGTAATCATATGATGCAGTCCGGGAAACTGTCACCTTCCGCCTCATATTGGTTCAATAGATCCTGACAAACGTGCATACAGTGTTCTTTCTGTTCCTGTGGGAGGTTCACGGGACCCATCTGGTGCAAACTTCGTGATAATTTGACACTACCACCATCGTTTTCAAGGCTTTGAAGCTCTGTACAGAGTTCCCTGGTTGTAATCTGCCAATTCACATGGACGAGCTGACTGAGACACTCTTCATCTTGTGGCGTGAGAGCTGAGCATGGCCATCTGGAACGTGGCTTGTCTTTCACATTGCTGTTGCCACTGCTGAAATGCACCACCCACCACCTTATTGTGCTGACATCCACTGTTTGGTCTCCAACATTCAGCAAACATCAATGAATGTCCATGGGTGCCATTTTTTTTTGCATGGAGGAATCCAATTCCACACCTTTACTTCACTAGCACTTCCAGGTCAGATGTCATTTTGTTAGACTGTCCTTCTGGTGCCATCTGTCATACAGAAAGAAAATATAAAGGAACATTGGTGCGAAGGTTTAACCCATGGGTATCCAACCTTCTGGCTTGCCTGGGACTCACTGAGTTAAGAATAATTGTCTTGGGCCACAAATAAAATATATAATACTGTTAATGTATATAACTAAGAAAACTTTTNAAGAAAATATAAAGGAACATTGGTGCGAAGGTTTAACCCATGGGTATCCAACCTTCTGGCTTGCCTGGGACTCACTGAGTTAAGAATAATTGTCTTGGGCCACAAATAAAATATATAATACTGTTAATGTATATAACTAAGAAAACTTTTTTTGTTATTATTAAAACATAAATTAGAGCAACAAAAATATAAAACTAGTGGGATATTTGACCTGGTTTTTTGAAACTAATGCATCAGTGTCTGGTTCGATGGAAGTGGTTGCAATTCATAGTGAGTTCTCAAGGTGTTTGTCAGAGATTTTTTGATGAAATTTTACTCTTCCTGTGCTATGTTATTGAAAACAGTTGTTCATAAACGTATGCACTGCCAAAAAGCAGTGACCTGAATCAGGCATGATTGTGAAGTGAGAGATAAGTTTCTCTGGTAAGATAAGGCTTATAAAAATCTAGTTACTAGAGAGAAACAATCAAATTTTTCTTGGAGTGGAATGTCCAATTGCATCTCCATACAATCCATTTGAAAATTTGGAGGTAACGTATTTATGTTGACTGAAAATGGAGTCACAAATACACCTAAAAATTAATGATTTTCCACAATCTTGAAATCTATTGCCAAATTCCTTTATCAAAACAGAAAGCAAGGCTGCATATTTTTTGCTGTTCACAGGACTGAGTTTAGCTGATGCATCACAATACATAAAATTATTTGCCATGACTTGAGTTAGCACTGGACTGGGTCCTCCCCGTCTCCTGGGTTCAGCTCAGACAGTGCTAGCTGTTGAGTGACAGGTGCAGGCACAGGGCTGGGCCAGGCCGCTGTTGCCATGACAGCTGAGCAGCAGGGGGTGGGCCGCATATCAAGTTGTGGTGGGCCGCATGCGGCCCAGGGGCCACAGGTTGGACATGCCTGGTTTAACCCCTACTGTCATACCACCAACATCCACCTGTGACATTGCGGACCAACATAATGAAATAGGAGGCATTACTTTCGTAGCAGCCCTCATACAGGTCCTGTTAGTTCACAGTTACAGCCTGAGCTTGGACCCATTTTGGCCCATAGAGGGAAATCAATCACTTGAATACATTTTCAACTGGGTGCATTGGATCTAGTTAATGAGGACCAGAACCCAAAGAACATAATTTTTAACATATTTTTCTAGTACTCTTCTCCAAGCAAATGTTTTTATGTTTTAAACTTCAGTTAGATTTACCTAAACCAAACCTAGGATATCCAAACAGGATAATTAACAAAATTAAACCAAACTTATCCTTTTTTCGCCCCCCATGAGTGAAAATGCTCGTTTGTATAAGTTTTTTCCCCAATTATTTTTCTGTTGAATTGTAANAGCTGAGCAGCAGGGGGTGGGCCGCATATCAAGTTGTGGTGGGCCGCATGCGGCCCAGGGGCCACAGGTTGGACATGCCTGGTTTAACCCCTACTGTCATACCACCAACATCCACCTGTGACATTGCGGACCAACATAATGAAATAGGAGGCATTACTTTCGTAGCAGCCCTCATACAGGTCCTGTTAGTTCACAGTTACAGCCTGAGCTTGGACCCATTTTGGCCCATAGAGGGAAATCAATCACTTGAATACATTTTCAACTGGGTGCATTGGATCTAGTTAATGAGGACCAGAACCCAAAGAACATAATTTTTAACATATTTTTCTAGTACTCTTCTCCAAGCAAATGTTTTTATGTTTTAAACTTCAGTTAGATTTACCTAAACCAAACCTAGGATATCCAAACAGGATAATTAACAAAATTAAACCAAACTTATCCTTTTTTCGCCCCCCATGAGTGAAAATGCTCGTTTGTATAAGTTTTTTCCCCAATTATTTTTCTGTTGAATTGTAAAATATACAACTTTGATGCCAACATCTCTGCATTATATTTTTTCCAAACTTAAGGCACTGAGAAGCTAATGGGAGAACTTGCAGTAAGAGAATAGGCAAGACTTTCTAAACTACTTGCTATCCTGAGTAGCATCAGGCTCTGCAGAAAGGCACTGTGACGGGTCTCAGCAGCATTTGGGGACAGAGTTCTTCTCCAGTGGCACACTTCCAAACCTTCTGGGGCTGTAAAACTACATGTTGGTGGATTCCCTTATGGTACAGAAATGGTAATATTGTCTTTCACAGACTGTAGAGGAGCTAAGAGGGGAAGGAGTGTGACTGACCTGGACAGCTAAAAGAAGAATCCCTTTAAAAAATGCGTGGAAGAAGGAAAAGAGGCAGTAGGAGAGAAACGAGGAGTGAGGAGAAGAATTTTCGTGTTCTCTCACAGTCAGTGAGATCTCTGTGTGGGATCTAAAGTCTTTGAAAAAATACCGGAGACAACTTCTGCTCAGAGCATTAAAGGGGAGGAAGTGAATCTTTTCCAAATGCCAAAAATGAAAGAGAGCTTTTGAAACAAAACCATCGTGACTGTGCACATACTAATTTCTGAAGGATTCAGGATCTCTTTGCTGCTTGTAGACCAACCACATGACATGTTTCTCTCAAACTTCACTGCTCTCCTGCATGCAAGTAGTTCTCCCCTTCTGTTCTGGGAACTCACTGAACCCTTGTGCTCATGCCAGGCACTGTGAGTGCCTGTCAAGCCCTCCTCCCTGTATGAGAGCCATCCATTTCCCTTTTCAAGCCAAAAGCTCTGTCATACTATTTCCTCCTTTGTGATATACCTTCTATACTTGTACTCCTTTTCCTCTCCCTTCTCCCTATTTCTCTACCTTTATGAGCTGTGTGTACTTTTTACTTCATTCCTGTTCCTATTTCTTCCTCCCACCTGCCCCAGGCTCTCCCATTCAGTCCTTCCTCGAGATTTTATTATAAAAAAAAACTTCATAACCTTTCTTTCAGTTCTGCTGTTCCATCCATCTCATCCTTATTGTTATCTTTTATTTTTCTCTGGGGCATATATCTTTCATGGTGCCAAGCTCATTTAGGATAATGGCAGAGATGTGATTGGAGGCTGTGTCATGCTGGAGGCTTTTTATGGATGCCTACAACTCATTCTGTTTGTAGGCAACGACAGACAAACAAATGTCATCATGCGTAAGTCTCAAAAAAGAAAGCAGAAGGTATTGCAAGGAAGGAATGAGGCTGTTGACAGAGTAGGTGTCTCTTCAGCTGTGTTTCAAGTTCCTCAGTGGAGTCTCAGCTCCTTTGTCCTCAGAGCTCCACTGGCAGGAACCTTTCCTGATACTCAAATCTGTGATACAAAGGTTACCACACCCCAAATGACTCCCTCTATGTTTTCTATTGCTGAGGCTCTTTTCAATGTTTTGTTCTTGCCATGTGTTTTGTGTAAGGTATTAGTCACTATAGCAACCTTAACTGCAATTTGACAAAGAATATAAACAAGAAGTGTACATTACACAATAATTCTGTACACAACACATTGCAGATATTTCACAAGCAGAAGAATTACAAAAGACCTAAAAAGTGATCAAAAGCCCTTAATTTAGGAAAACAAAGTAATTGCAATACAAACTGTCTGATGCTTTGCAGCATTGAAACATGATTTGCAAAGGTAAATTATTAAATTATTATTAATTCAAATTATTAGAATCGAGTCTGTTAGTGACTGTCTCATAACAGTGACTCAGAGCAATACACACTTGATATCAAACAAGGTAAGACAGCTCAGTTCATGTTCATATTGCCATTAACGGAGGAATGGATTATAATTATGCAAAAGAGATAAAAGAGGTTTAGCAGTGTTCAGAGGAACCCCGAAATACTAACTCAGGAAAAGAATCTGAGGTGTAGTGAAAATGACGAAGTAAAAAATGTTAGTAGCCAGTTCATAAACCTGGGAGTCTGCTTTCTTAGCAAAATCTAATTTATACCACTGTAAATCAGAATGAATCCCTGGAAGTCAATGCCAGAAAGTTATAGTGAAACTCCATCAGTGAGAAAATCAGCAGCCCAGGTTATGTGTGCTGTAAAAGTGTAACAAAATCTGATGGTTTTGTCTGAGACAGCAGGCTCCACCCTCTCATAAAATCATGGCCTAATCCTCTCAGTGGCAGCATTCAGATATGTCTACAGCTGCACTCACAGCCCTGAGTGCCCACTTGCCAAAATGCAAAGCACAGGGCAAGACATGTTTAGATGCAGTGGGTATATCTGCAAGCTACTAAGAGGGACATCTAGTCCAACGTGCATATTCAGGCACCAACTTAAGTTCCACATTAAGGATAGATATTTAATCAATTTTGAATTTGTTATTTTTAAGCAAGAGTAATTAAGAGTACTAGTAGGTTTTAGTCATTAGAGTAGTTAAGCCAGAATTAATTCAGCTGTTAAACAGGTCAAAAATTGAGAATAGCTTTCAGGGGTCTTACAACTCATGAACTGACAAAGCTTGTCCAGCTTGCCCCCAGAGCAGAGGAGCTTCAGCCCTCATCTGTCTCTGTACTGAAGAGTTAAACTCAGTGGATTATTTTAACATATTTTACATGCACAGGTGAGTTTTCTTGTGCATCACCCAAGGAGAGGAATCCATTGCCATTCCAAAAAAATCCAGTTGTATGAAATAATTCTTTCATAGGGGAATTATATGAATTTAAATGGAATATTTTCTTTATTTTCATGCTTTTGAAGCAAGCCCAGCAGAATCATTATTCTGGAATATTTGTCTGCTTGAGTTACCTGTGTTATCCTAGTCTGATTTCCATATTCTGCACATTATCTTGCAGGTTCTCCATAGCTCTGTCCTTGCAAATGCTTCAGTGCTATTACGCAAGCATCTTCAATGACACTCCAGTAGAAATTAGCAAGTGCTTAAGTGCTTTCAAGAATGGAGACCTGGTGAGCACCTCATTCGAGAGCAGTCAGATCTAGACATAAAAGAGCTGATTCCTTCTGAGTAAAAGAAATAAATGTTTTGTATCATGCTATAATTTAGGTGAATAGTAATTAACTGACAACAATACAATGAGGCATGCAGTTATAAACCACTGCCAAGGGATAAGGAAATATTTGCAGAAACACAATCACATCAATATTGTTCCAATATGTATGTTTTAGGACAGGATATGCAAGTCATGTAAATCAGCATAGTTCCTTAGAAATCAATGAAGCCACATTGATTTCTGTCAGCTAAAATTCTGGTCCCTGCATTGATGACAAATAAATCAGGAAACTAAAACATATCACAATGGATGTTGATTTTTCTTAGAGTAACAGCACAGGGGAAATAACACATTTAAAACTTGAGATGTTTTCTTGCTTTATCCCAGCTGAGAAGGCAAAGAAATAAATTCTCCAAAGAGTAAATGGTCACAGCTCTGTTGATCGGAACCGCATTGCCCTCCATTAATACTGGAAGAGACAATATCACAATTTCACAAAGGCATTTACTGCTTATTATCTGCACATTGAGCACATGAAAAAAGCAATGAAGACCACATAAACTTTAGCTGTGTAATACTGAGAATGATTTAGGCACATAACACTAACATTCTCAATCATAGAAACACTAGGTTGG
>WBMW01005029.1:0-26281 GCA_013396635.1 Penelope pileata
TCAGTTAGAAACTAAGACAGAGGCGTTTCCAGAAAAAATAAAACTCATGAAATATTTCTTCAGGCAACCATGTTGGATGAAAAATATAAGAAAAAGGTCAAAGAGATTCCTGAAATGGCATTAAGAAATAGATGAAGTGAATAAACATAAGCAGTAAAAAGTGAAAAAGGTAGGGGCAGGTTCCCACATAGGACAAAGAAAAATATCAGGAAAGGAAAAAAAAAAAGTCTGTAAGCCTACATTCAAAATATCTCTTAACCACGTCTGCAGCCAGACAGAATGTTGACACAGTCCAATCTTGAAGAGTCCAATTATATTCCCTTTACCAAATCCTTTGGAAAAAGAACCATCGCTTCTATGAAAATAGACTTTTTAACCAGCTTTCAATTAGCTTGTAGTCATTTATTGAAACATGAAACCTGATAACATTTTCTCTGTTCCACTGATAAAAGTCGCAATCAGCAAGTAGAGCACAAAAGACAGGTAAGTTATGTCAGATTGCAGAAAATCAGACAGGTGCCATTGGTGCAAAATAAAAACAAAAAATATCAACTGAGGATTGCAGCAATCAGAGAAAGGAATTAACTGCAAAGTGCGAGTGTGTTGCCACGTCGCTTTGTTAACTTGCTGTTGGACAGCCAACACAATGAGTTGAAAGGTGTGAGAAAACTGGTGAGACAAGTCCCTTCCCTGCACAACTTGAGAGGCACGTTGTCAATGCTGCCTTCTTGCAAACCGAAAATTAGAAGCAAAGCTGACTCACTCATGCTTTCTTGTGTGGAAACGTAAGTAAAAAGGCTTGCTTTCAGAGAATGAATAATGGGGCTTCACAGGCAGCAGTCGAGGAGTTCACAGAGTGAGGTTTGATCACCTTGTTTCTAGCAGTAGGTTAATGCTGGTACCAGAACAACTAGAAGAAAAATATCCTTGCAGAAACACTGATAGCAAGTTTGTAAATAAGCTTTTTTTTAAAAAAAGTAAATTTGGTTTTCTTTTCCAGAATTGTCTACCTCACCAGCTTCTCTGAAGATATACCAGGTTTCAACTACGTAAAAACCAAGTTGAGAAAAACATCACATACGAGGACTCTGGCTTATGTACCATCAAAATGCTGAGTTCCATTAACGTCATCCAAGTTGCTTTAATTTGTTCAAGAGCTGAGCAAGAGTTGTTGCTTCAGTTATTATTGAGGTTGGGAAACTACGTTGATTTTCTTCAGTCTTTATCTTCACACACCACAGAAATCATAAGAGTTGGTTTGAGGACACTGGAAGGTGATTTGCAGAGGTGCTGCTTTTCTTCTCCCCATACTCTGATCTCTTGCTTTCTCATTGCCCTGCACTGAGGGAAGTGGTCTAGACTAGAAAGGGTCAAAAAGACATAGAAATAGCGGAGGATGTTTCTGGCTGGTTTTCAAGAGGAACACCGTGCTGTATACTGTAGGATGATGCAAACCTTCAACTGCAGCAACATCTGAGATGTCTCCTTCTCCATTAAAGTGACCAAGTGCTGTGCTGCTCGTGTTCAAAGGAAGGATTGTGCCACCACATCACATACAGAAAAAAACAAAAACCACTACTACCGTATCCACTTGTGTGGAAGTACCTGGTGGCCAGCACAAAGCAGCACTTTGCACAATGCCAAACAGCTGCTCCTTCCTATCCACAACAAAGAAAAGGGGAAACTACTCCCGGCAGTCTGTTGGTGCAACCCATACGTTGCCATTTTGATCACCATGAGCATGTCTTGTTTTCTCTGGGATATGCACAGTGACTAGTTCAAGGGAGATGGAAAGTCAAAGAATAAATCATTAGTCAAGACATTTCTACCTGCTGTCAACACATTTCAAAGTCAGAGTGAAGTTCAAAGCAAGCATTAAAAGTGATGAGACTGCAACCTTAATTTTTAAGCCAAAGAAAAGTACTTGGTTTATTTGTATCTCTCTTCAAAAGCAGCAGCCTTTTCAACTTCATTTTAAAAAACAACAGCACAAACAAACAAAAACTTATATTACTATGAGGATGTCAATGTAAGAATGAAAGTGAGATTTTCACATACATTGGGGGAGGAGAAAAAAACCCACAGATTTTTTAAGAGTTAATTCCTATTAGCTAACAAAATAGAGCAAATAATCAATAAAGTACATTAACCTTGATTTCCTCAGGAAATAAGTAACCTGGTCTATAGACAGCTTTACGAAGAACAAGTATGGCACTGACACTTTGCAGTAGACTTCTTTGTGTCCACAAACAAGTACAGTTCCACATGGTTCATGGGAACCACTACAACATAACGTGTACAAAAAGCTAATAAAATATTCAAATGTTTAAATGAAACATTCTGTTACATTACAGAAATTCTAAGATGCCTGACAATTTAAAATAAGGGTTAAATTTCTGTTGTAATTCATTTGTTTGTGGAAAAATTGAAAAAAATCTAAAAATTTAAAAGTTACTGCTATTTATTTATTCAATTTAAGTAATTTAAACAAAATTAGCATAACCACTCTCAACTCTACAACTCCTCATTGGACATGGTTCCTACTTTATGAACCTTGAACAAACACCACACAAAGTCTAAGATTTTCAGAACATGCTGGTTAGGAACTTATTCTGTACTTAAGTCCCACTTTCTCGGATGACAAAGTGAATGTGTAAAGTCAATTGTTGAGAGATTTACTCTACCATCACTCCTCATAATTTTTATTAGGCTCTTAGGTTTCTGATAAGTCACTTCTAAGCAATTTTGAATTGAAAAAATGTTCTTTCACTTTAACTGTATTCATGGAAATTTGTCTCAGCTTAGTTCACAAGCCCATTAGAGGAAATTTTCTCTTAACTTACTTCCTAGCAAACCAGCAAATCCAAATTCAACACAGCCTCTCAGGAGGAAAGAAATCTGCCTTTCTGCATGTAGCTAAGCTTCCCTCTTCAGGACAGACAGATATGTTTCTCACCTTTTTCTATATAATTCTGCATATACACTGTCTTTTAGCACTTAACACTGCAGGATAATCCAGTTCTGCTTTCAGCTATGAATTATTAAACAGGCAAATATTTAAAACTATTTAGGAAAGAAAAAAACTTCTATCCAACCATTCTGAGCAAACTTTTTGTAATCTCTTTACAATTATCCTCAAATAACTCTCCCACCAAGATGATTAAAGGTCACTAGTACATTGCAAAGCATATTTTTATTAGATAAATTCCATTATAATTGCAACAACTATTCCAGCCACAATTTAGACATAGGATCCAATTATCCATTTCATTTTCATTTACACCTCATGGGCTAGATCATTTATCATGTTTCATGATAATGATCAGAAGGCACATGGAAAGTGATTTCTGGAGGTAACAAATTATCTGCCATATTAGCATAGCTTACAAGATCCTGTCAACAAGTACTATGCATAAATATGAGATAATTAAATTTACAATGTGCAGGAGCATCTGATATGTTACTTGCTTTTCTAGCAGCTGCCAAAAAATCTGGGTTACTAAATTCAACATTCCAGTTTAGTTGCTTAAGTATAGTAATTTAGCTCTTCATAACACATCAGGAATCATTATGCCACTAGAACACCAACAGGTAGGCAGCGTGCAGCAGGCTCAAGATCTGGAGATGAATCTCTCATCATCTGGTATTATTGCTTCTTGCCACCGAACCATCCATCATGTCTGTGAGACAGCTTGGAATGATAGCGTCAGACCCTCACATTACCGCTCCTTGAACTCTGTCTCATCCATCTTTTGCATCATTCCCCATTTGTGTCTGAGTATCATTTCCCTGTTGCAAAACCAAGTGTGAACCTGTAATGCCTTTAACCTGCAGCGCCACTCTAATAGTAATTGATTTCTTTTTATTGCAGAGACAGTGCAGAGTGAGACCATGGATGGCTGCAGAAGCCAGGAGACGGTCAGAATGACAGTACACTGCAGGCATCTTCAGTTTTTCAGGAATATGACCCATTTTCTAGAAGTATTGCTATACTTCCATAGACAGCTATTTTATACTGCATATAAATTTATCAATATATAAAATTGGTAGAGGAATATATATGCAGTTTGTGTTCCTGCAGTTCAGCTGCAATTTAATAGCAAGATTCACTCAAACACAGCTGAAAATTAATGTCAGGGGTGGCTTCACTTTTTATTTTTAAGTGATTCAGTATTAGAACACTACCAGATTTTTAAATGCATACTAAAGTACACAGGTGCGCCTGCCTTCAAAAAGGAACTTAGATTAACTCTACATTGATCATGGCAAGACTTCACTAGCACGATGACTTGTGTACCATAAACCACCCAAGACTAAGCGTTTTAATTCAGCTTCATCTGAATGCTGTTATAAAAGTTTAATAAATCAAAATGATCAAAATGCCCCCAGTGGCAGGTTGGGATTCAGTTTCCAATTCAAATTCCCTTTAATATATGGCTTCTCTGACATCCTGCATTTTCTGCCATCTACGTTGAATTCTAAATGCACTCCTTTTCATCATTACCATGCATCTACTCATCAGCACACTTTTTAACAGCCCTGCAAAAAACACAGAGATGTCAAACCTTGAGGGGCTTTCCCCTACCCCAGACTGGAAAAAGACAGCAGGTAAGGAAACTTTGTCTACCCTTAAGTAAATATTTTCTTAACCTCTCTGCTAACGTCAGTGGCATTTAAACTGAGACAGACCATCCTGAGCTGCAGCATTCAAATGAAAGTTTTGATTTAAACTAATGGATGGACAGAGCAGCTGCTGGAAATGGAATTAACCAAATGAAATGCAGCACTGATGTGTTGGGCAGTCTGGAGACATCTCTAATTAAGTTGAGAAAAATCACAGTACCTGCAGATGATCTTTGTCACTGCACTTGAATAAAATGCAGATATGAAGAAACAAAAGAAATCCTCTTATTTCCACCCTGAAGTTACGCTGGCTGACAGCTTTTTCCACATCTCTTTCTCTTTTACACACTGGCTCACACTAAAGATGAATAGGGTTCTCACTATGCAGATTTTTAATTTTTCCAATATTTTCTTTGCTGTTTGCATTCACCTGCTTTCCCAGCCAGGAGGGATATGAGAAAATAACAGAGGGATAGGACAACACCCACATAGCAAGACCACTCTCAGGCATCGTTAATATCACCTCTCTGGTATTGCTGGCGACACAATTTTCACCTGGGCTGAGTGAGACCACATCCTATCTTGCTTTTGCTGGATTATGCATCGCACTTGATGCACAGCCAGCTCTGCCTGTAAGAGAGATGATAATACCTGATCTGTCACACAGGCAGAAAACCCCAGCTGAACACTCCCTGCAGCCAGCACTAAGTCTGCTGGCATAGAGCTAACTTGTCTGCCACTGTGGTCTGCCAGCCAAGCTCATCCCAGATCAGTACTTCACAATATAGGCCTTCAGCATTTCTGACTGAGTAGCATGGGTCTCTAAAGCTGTGTTTATTTGACTGCCAAATGATTATGAGGTTTCCACAAGACCCAACAGGAGCAAGTAACAGTTCGGTGCCTGTCACTCACCTCAGTGCTCAGGCACTTCAATGGGCTGATACAACTCAATCATAAGACAGAGAGGTAGCCCAGCCAGCAGCTTCTTGCCTGTTTTGCACACTGAGTCAGCCCATGCAGGACTACAAACCTAACTTTAAAAGTGCTTCTTCTGGGTCAGCCTTAGCCCAGCTGTCCAACTCACTGCACCACTGCAGGAATGCTTCCCTGTACTGGCACCAGAAACAAGGGCAGAAGAGAGGAACAGATGGAAGTGTTTCTGTCAGTAGTGGCAGCACTCTTTAATGTACATCTCTGTATGGTATCTGAGAATCTTTTCATGAAATGCTTGGTGAGCTGTTTAAATATTTGTGAGATGGATTCTTAAAATGGTTCTCCTGCCTAACAGGCTGGAGTCTAAACTTAAATAGATGAGAATTCACCAACTCCATTACAGTTTTATGAAATCAGCATGAAATATTTTTAAAAACCAGACATGTAATTCAATTCCATTCAGAGCTTATAGAATAAAATCAGAATCAGAAATATCGCAGTCAAGCTTCAGTTGCCCCATGTCACATTGACAAGTCCCCTTAGCCCTCCCTATTTCTTACAAGTTATTTGTAATACATTGGTACAAATTGAAACAAAACGAAATGCCTGGACACAAGATATATTTTTAATTTATTTATTTTTTCCCCACTCTGAGGGTTGTTGAACACAGGAACTGGTTGCCTAGAGAGGTTGTGGAGTCTCCACCCTACAAAGTATTCAAAACTCAGCTAGACACATCCCTGGGAAACCTGCTGTAGCTACCCTGCCTGGGTTCTGGACTGCATGACCTCCAGGGGAGCCTTCCCACCACAGTTATTCTGTGATACATAACAAAGCCATTAATAGCATCATCAGTACTGGAAGTACCTGCTGCCTGATTCTGTAAGCTGCAGAAAGAAGCTGACAATCCGGAGATTTGCTTTGTAAGCACATTCCTGTCTCGTTATTTATGTACACAGACAAATATGACCTTTGGAAATCAATCAGGCACACTACATGTTCCTGGGGACAGCTGTGTCAAGTCTCCTTTATGAAAGTAGGATGTGACTTAATGGCACACAAAAGTTTCATATCTAATAAAGGTACAGGAGCAAACAACAAACTAGCTATAGTTTGGAAAGCTTGGATATCTAGAAATGCATTTGCTTCAAATTTGTACAAGCATACAAGCAAGGCTCAATAAATAAATAAAGATAAGCATTGCTGGTAAACACCAATCTGGCTCACTACCAGCATCCCCAGTCTTCCTCCTCTTTCTTTCTTTGTCCTGCTGGTTTCTGTTCAGAGATCTGTGGGAGGAGAGTTCTCATCATGGTTTCCACTGAGGAGTAAGTGGAGGAGACAGAAGATAAAAGGACTTCCACAGGGTCTGCTATCCATGTGCTGTCCTTGGATGAAGAATTGTATGAAATGGAAAAACAACTGCTAGCTGCTTGGACTCACAAAACCAAGTGTCACACAGCATTGGCATCCACCACAGATGTTGAGAAAAAGTATACAGCAGGCAATGAAAATCATAAATGTGCAAGGGACATTGTCTAAAGCTAGTTAAGCAGATCTAATCTCCCAGGAACCTTTTCTCCCTCTTTTGAAGGCTTGTTTGGGAAGAAAAGGGCATATTGGGGGCCTGAGATATTTTTTGTTACTCTTTCATGTTCTCTGTGCCTTCTTTTCCCAGTAGAAAAAGTAGTTAAACAGAGAAACTAATAGACTGCACTTGGAAACAATAAATCAGACGGTTAACAGAATGCACAAGGTGAACACGGGAAAAAAGAAACAGATTGTTTCATTAATCTGTGTTAGCCCCTATCTAGTTATTTTTAATAGGTGATTTTTAGGTTCACTATGATTCTTATATAAAGGTATTTAGTAATTATGGTGGACTCCATGGATGTTATAAATTTACGCCTTTGCACAAGGCATTCTACATTATCCATCGTTATCGGTGAGAGAGAATGGGATTGAGTTTGGTTAGGAGATGATCTAATAAAAATAAGGATTAAAAAACAGCTAATATCAGCTTAATCAATTTGCATGGTCCCTGTTATTTGATTCAGCCATTCGTTTTGTATTTTGTTCGTATTTGGTAAGCAAGCTCTGCAGCTTTATGTGCAGAGCAAGCAGACCGCTTTCAAGAAAAACCAAGACAAGCAGTATTCTCTCTCTGCTTCTGTCCTTTACTCCTATGCTCTTCACTCATCCTTTTTCTTCACGAATGAGAAACAAAGGGATAACACATGTCCAAACTGACAGGGCACCATCTCTTACTGAAATAAAAGTTGCCTGAACCAGAGACCCTGGGACAGTAAAATCCTATGCCAGCAAGGCATACTTCTACATCTGCTCCTCTCTAACACTGTCTCAAGCAGCAGCTACTGTTCCCAGGCATAAGCAGGATGCGGGGCTACAGGGCTTTGGCTCTGAGCCAGATCAGCCACCTTAAAGTTCAGGGAATATAGTAAGAAGGCATGTAACAGCCCAAAAGAAGGCAGCTTTTGCCTAATGAGAATACTAATCTAGCCTATGTCAAGTAGCACAAAACTTGTCTCATGAGATGAAAGCAAAACATGTACTTCACCTTACATGTTTCAGATCTATAAAGAACATTACATAACTACAACAGAGCAACAATGCACATTAAAAGGATTTCAAGAGGATTATAAAGAGACAGAACTATCCTTCACCCAGACTAAGCCAACACTGTGATGAAGCAATTGGATAGGCAGTGTCCAGGACAGCGAACAGCACAAAGTAATCTTTGTCAAAAATGTAAGGTTTTACTTTTTTTGATAGTGCAACATAAACTAAAAAAAAAACCACACACACGGAAAGACTTCAAAATAGAAGCACCACATACCTCTCTTGAAAAAAACACTTGCTGCAACCAAACTGCCTGCTGCAAAGCATTTTAGCATTTCAAATATAGCCCCATGCAGCCAGAATTGCTCAATACAGAACAGTGGACTTGAGCCTGTTCCACATGCTGTGCATTTCTGCTAGCTCCTGGGAATTTATACCTCTTTGTCTTGTTTTTAAAATCCAATTAGAACTATTTTCTCTTGCTTCTTCACAAAAGGTGACTTCCCTGCAATATTCCAAATAAAATGGGCAATGCAGTTATTAATAGCATAGACCAGAGACAAATGTTGTCTTAGAGGAGGAGATGAGCAGAGCATGCAGCACAGTAGATTTGCCTCATGAGAAAGTGAGGCCTTCTCCTTATTCTGTTTCTGGTATGTTCCTGGTATGGTTGATGTATGAAAAGCCTGTAACTCCTTTCTGGCTCAAGCCATTAATCATGAGCACCTTGAATTACTGAGGTATTTTCCTATGCAGTTGTTGCATTCTTCTTATCTAAAGAAGGTATTTAACTTTATGGTGACTGCACCTGTTCACTTGCTGTAAGAAACAGGATTGAGAATAGAAAATTTCTGGTGTCAAACATGTTTAAAGAGGGTAAAAATCTTAACATGGGAGAGAACTTAAAAATAAAAGATGCCACAAAAAGAGCATGTTAATTGGATCTTTCACCCTTTGGAGGATGTTTATAAACTAAATATATACCCCAAAATATACTTCATGTTTTATTAGTGAAGTTTAGAAAAACTTTACAAAATCACTGCATAATTTTACTTTCCTACTGCTGTGAAGTCATCTAGACATTATACAAGGATACAACTATGACAGAATTAAGCTTGGGATCTGAGGGAAAACTTGGGATATAAAGTAGCTTTGAAGGTGGGTTGAGAATCCAAAAAAGCAGCAATATTAATACTTGTACTCTGTGAAAGCACCTTATGAACCAGGCACAGCAGCTGCATGGCTCTTCCAGCTCACAACAACCAAAAAGCTTGCATATGCCTATAGAAGCCTGGCAACGGTCCAAAGGTGCACTAAGCCAAGATTATGTTGTAAAGCACACAGATTCAAACAACTTGGACTGTGGACTCTCTCTCCCTTTTTTCCTCTCTGCTCTGAAATTCAGCAAATGCAGAAAAGCACACACCCAAAGACCTTGCTCAAGGCACTTCAAAGACACAGTCCAGAGTCCTGTTACATATCATTACCTGTCTCATGGAGATGGTGGGTGATTCTACTATTCAGCCAGAGAACTTAATGCTAGAGGACAGAGATATGTATCATTTTGTAAAATTGGTACAAAAAGAGTTAACCTGTTTGCAAGCAGGCCATATATAAACATTCAGACTACGTGATTTTTCTCAATCTGCCACCTAGTGCTCTCCATGTCATTAGACAGGAATTACGTCCACCTAACACACTGAATAAATAATTCAGGTAGCAAAATTCAGGACCCACATCAGCAATGTGTTTTTTTTTTGTTTGTTTGTTGTTTTGTTGTGTTTCTTTTTTCCCCAGGAAAAAAAATCCAAGCAATACTGTAATTTGGAAAGCGAATTTAAATCCACACCAGTTTTCTCAGCTCAAAAGACTTCAGTTTTCTTGTCACAGAAAAAACAAAAACAAAACAAAACAAAACAAAAACCACAGAATACTCTCATGAGAAATATTTGCCAGGGGCAAACTCCAACTTCAAAGCATTCTGGCATCATGAGGAAATCAGCCAAATTGCTGGTTTTCCTATATATAATCCCTAAAGGGATTTCAGATGAGAAAGGCAGAAGTATCAGTGCCAGAATTATTTCCACAAGAGCTGCTCCTGATGGCAAACAATTCCAGCACGGGAAACAAAAACAATTATCATCACAAATCCCCACCAAAACACGAACCAAAGGACCTAGAGGAGAGATCACTTGTCAAGTCAAAACAAATATGAGAAACAAAATAACCACTTTCGCATAAAAAAATTCATACACACAGATCAGTTTACCACAGCTTGTGACTTCTGGAAGAACAGTCAGAATACAGTTGAGAAAACCATGTGGAGGAACTGTCTATCTTTTGTTTCCTGTTGCTATTTTGGATTTTCCAGAGACATGAAGACAATTCCATACTGGAACTATAAATCAATGCATAGGCCTCTCTAGCTTTGACCCCATCACAGAATTGCTGTTTAGATTGGACGAAGAAACGATGAATAGAAAAAAAACTACATTTGCCTAGTGAAAACATCAATATTTGTTATAATTTATGACTCCAATAAAACTTAGAAACATATCAAGTAGAACCAGATGTACGGTGGAGCTACTCAGAGATTATTAATAAACATTACAGTTGATGCATATATTTTTTCTTCTTTTTTTGTCTTTAAAATTAGCCTACAGTTTCTTCAAACTAATAGATGTTAGAATAGAAACTAATAAAGATGCATTACAAAAAAAATATGCAGTGCATTTCCTGCTGAATTTGCAGTATTTAATAGCATATAAGAAATTTTGTACAATTAGTCTGCTAACAGCATGAAGCTACTTCAAAGGAAAATAAACTCAAGAAGGCATACAAACACTTTACCTAAAGTGTGATTCATTATCGTACAATTTTGGGGGAGGGGTGAGAGTTTTTTTTTTTTTTTTCTTCTGTTCTTTTTGACAGTCAGAGCAACACACTGCTGTACCATGAAAACAAAATGAACAAAAGCAAAGACAGTACTCATCTGCATCTTTCAGACGCATTGCAGCCAAAGAAACCGGTCATTTCATTCACATGGTCCCTCCAGGAACGCCTGACAAACTAAACTGGGATTATTCTAGTAAGTTTGCTAAGAAACCACATAAGAACACAGTTTAATCTCCTCCTGATAGCCACTTTTAAGACACGCAAACCACCAAGAACTGTATCACAACTGCTACGAGGAAAGCTGGCTCTTTTCTTGATGCATAAAACCACTTTTCTGACAAATGCTGCCAACTTAAGCAAACATTCCAGGAGTTATTTTTAACAGCTCTGAACAATGATATAGTCTAAGAATTGGTAACAGGTCTAAGGGGTTTACTGATTAAAGAGAGCAATACCATTTGGCACTTGAACTCAAAGTCTCCACGCTTGTATTTATCAAGCATATATACCTCCCAGGGCATGTGTGAAGACTTCAGGTAGTTAATTTCTACAGTTCTACGTTAAGTAGCTGTCTCTTACAGTAGTAAAAGGAGCAGAAAGACTGAGAGCACAGTAAAGTTGCTCTCAAAAGAAAACAAAAAGAAAGAAACGCCAGTTTCCTGTTGTTCACTCTTACTTACACATTACACCTATTGCTACTCCCAATACTAAAGACTTCAAGGAATTACCTTCCCAGAAATTGCCGATTTACCCATTATCCAAGGAAAATATAAACAGACTATTAATCTCATGAACCTATTCAAGAAGACAAGTCAGCTAACTATACTGACAGCACCAACCTTCCTGTAACAGGAAGGGGAAAGGAAGAGTTCCTTCCACACAAAACCAAGAACAGCAGCAATATCACAGACATTACCCAAGAAAAATCAATACAAAGCAGTCACTGAGCTGGAAGCTGAAGACCGGCTCTAAGCAAAGGTGAGACATTTAATTACTGACTGGAACTACTCTTGGTAAAATGATGTAATTGAATTATAAATCCTATGCTACTCTGATTTTTCTTCAAAAAATTATTCAGAGTAATCGAGTTGTCCCTTTCAGGGTCTTTAAACTTATGCCATCCCTTTCAGGTAACTACATTTGCAAGAAGGTTTTAGAACTCAGCTGAAAGTCATTCTTCTGTTAAAGTTCACCAGGAAATAATGATGTTTCACTATGATGTATTCTATATAGCTGGAAACTTTTATTACCAAGCCTGGCCTATGCATTGCTCATCAGAATAGTATCAGATGCCTCTACATTACAGTTTCCTATGTCTGTATAGAAATTGAACATGCAAAGATTTCAGCCATGTAACATTTAGATTTCAAGTTTCTGAGCAGCAAGGGCTGTTACTCAATTCTTGCTCTCAAGTAACCAGTGTTGTCAATGAAGTTTGGCTACTGCAGACCACAGACCATTACCCAAAATGATCTGGAAACAATACTAAAGCCATGACAAAGTAAATTGTGTTTCGTCGGATTTTTTTCTTCCTCTGGCTGAGAGAACACACAGATCAATACTCTTCAGCATGAGAATTCTGCAGTGAAATTTTCATTTGTTACAAACAGCAACAAAAAGGCCCCAAGCATACCCTGTCACTTCCAGTTTAGAAGGAAATGCACTAATAAACTCTTACCCCTGGGTCATCTTTGACAATGGGCAATACTATGCCAGCTCTTATTAAAGGCAATTCGTATCAGTGGCCCAAAAATTTCCTTTAAAATTATCATCTTTTGTATCCATGTAGCAGGATGTCAGCTTTAAAGTGCCACTGAGATATAGGACCTGTCATTATAGTTAATTTTCAGTACAGTTTTAACACCAGGGTAGCCAATCCCTAAGGGTATGCTTTTTTGGCTAACAAGATTTATTTAGTGGTTATCCAGACAAACAAGAAAATACATTACTGTATATTGCTTTTCAAATACAACAGCAAGCAATAAACTCTACTATAAAATATAAATCCTTGTTCTTTATCACAATGTCAAATAAATGAAAATGTTTTTAGAAGACTTTTTTTTCATTTTTTAATGATGTTCATATATATATTTTTTAAAAAGTATTAACCTTAAAATATCAAACCTGTATGGGTGTTGTGTATACAGCTATCAAGTTATGTTTTAAGGCATAAAGATGGCATTCTCTATCAAACAACCCAAGCTGTTCAGCAGGATAATATACTGAATTTAAAAGGAGAGCACCATGAAGTTTGATATTGTTACCCCATTTTTTGAGAGCAATAGTGTTTTAAACACTATTTTATTGCTCTATTATAACAGGAGAAAAAAAAAAAAGGAAAACTTCATTTATTGCATAAATGTACCCATTTGTCCTGCTTTCGTAACAACACTGTATTAGGATGAAGATTGTCTTGCACTTTGCTAGACAAAGGGGTACATCTATGGAACAAAAAAGCTGTTAACATATTGTCTAAGTCCTCGTATATTCGGTAAAGTCTATTTTTATTGATGTTATATAGACGATATAAAACCTAGCTGACCTCAATCAACTGGTCTCCCAGGAAAAAGAGCTCTGCCAGCAACTGCCTGACATCAAACATCTTAGGACACTTACTAGGCTACCTTTATTTCTAAAAGCTGAGAAAGAACTGGCTTTCCCTGCCCTGGTTCCAGACCCAATGTCTGATCTCAGATGACTACTGACCAAATCTCCCATGCCTGGACCAACTAGTTGAGTGAGAGACCTTCATGTACCCAACTCTGGCACACCTGGCCAAAACAGCCCCCACGCTAGGCACAGACAGATTTTGTATGCCCACTTAACTTCTTCCACACTTCAAAATGATAAGTCTCACCACAAACAGGTGAAACAATTTCACAGATGATACAATCAGGCAAGGAAAAGCTTAATGACAACCCTGGCGAAACAGCAAGTGAATTTTAGAATAAAAATCTGAACTTCTGCATTCAATCACACCTCTCACCAGTAAGACGACATGCTTCCAGAACACAAACAGAGTAAATAAATAAACCACCAACTCAACATTGCCACACAATTTATGGCTGTTCTCCAGCAGGATTCTGAATGAACTGCAAACAAAATAGCATTTAATTGGACTCCACAAGTTGGAAATCATCATAGAGCATCTCCATAACGGATAGGTGAAAGTTTAAAACTGTTTTTATACACCAGTCTCCCAAGTCGCAGAATGATGTATTATTTTACTGATCTGTCAGCCTGCTCAAGGCAACAGATTTAAAAGGCGTTAACTAACTATAGTGGATTCTCTCATTTCTGTAAATATATTTAAGAAACATTAAGCAGTTCTCACCTTAAATTCAACAACTACATATACAAGAAAAGCACATAGGCAAGTTATACACACTGCAAGATCTGAGATTTTACGCAGACACATTTTATGGAAAGCGTAAGAAATTTTGTTTTATGACAATTCCAGAATCCTCATAGGGCTACGTTTGTATAAACATTTCAGATCAAGGCATCTGCAGGCTAAATAAAAGATGGAAGCAGAAAACACTGGTACTAAAAGCATTTAACCAGATAAAATGACTAAAACTTTACCTCGAACAATAAGTTGAGCAAAATTTGACACTCCAGAACCTCTCTCTGATTGAGTTACACAGCGGTATAAATCCTGGTCAGTTTTTGTCACCTCTTGCAACTTAAAGGTAGCAGCAAATCTTCTGTGATTTATATTTTTAGTCTGAGCAACTGGAATATCTTCCCCATTCCTTCTCTGAAAAAAGAAAAACCAAGGCAGAGATATCTCGTAAGAATATAAAAAGTGTTTATCATTGTCATCATATGAAGAATACAGAAATAAAACTTCAATAAATGCATTCACCCCATGCTGCATTTTCCATGGTAGAAGAACTCAGAATCATGTTTTGGGGTGAGAAGTGCTGTCAGGCTTTTGCAGTGACACAAAAGACTGACTGTGCCATACCCAACAGCCATTGCTTCACAGCTGGAACTATCATAGGACAGCTCAGGAGCAGCAGCTGCATTCCCAATAAAAATCATTCAACTTTAAACAAAATTATAATAGATACATTGGATGTATTGTAAATAATAATAATAATTTAAACAAACCCAGCATAGGAATTTCACAAGTTTTCAACAGCTCTTTTTCATCGACCAGCCAACACTTCATTTTTAATGCTAGCTTTTATCTGTCCAAATTCAATACCTTCTAAAATTGTACCTTTGTTACACTAAGCACCACCTACCTACCTAGAACTAGTTGAAATACAAAAGGAAGGGAAGGAAACACTTAAAATGGAAAGATGTATATCTAGTTTAAAAGAAGTTATTAAAAAAAAAATCATAGCCACCACAGGTCACTGAAAAAATTAATTTGTCTGGAGCTGTGGAGGAGGAGGACAGGTCAGTAAAGGAGAAATAGTTCATGAGCCATTGGTTTTTATCTTCACTCACGCAAAATACTCAACTTTGATTTTAATCAAAAAAACCCCAGAACTTTCACAAAAAGCTAGCATTTGAAAACAAAAAAAAAAGAAAAACAACGAAACAGACAGAAACACACACCAAATAAATAAACAATGTCCCTTCTCTCTACCAATATCGCATGGATTTCCAGACAAGCACACAGTTTCTGAAGACTCAGCTTTGCTCAGTCACCAGAAAGACACCATAATTTCCTTTGTAGCTGCATCACCTGTTCTGCCTGATATGCAACAAAACGTGACCTCTGTGGACGTTTTTAGCTCTAATCGCCTCCTGGAATGAGAATTTTCATTGAGGTCTTAAACTTGGAGCTTGCTGTCTAGCACAAGAAGCCGGACTGCTGAAGAGCAAAGTTTAATAACCTGACAGTCCATGGCAAAATACAAAGGGGAGAAATAGAAAACAAGTTAATGCTGCACATGTATACATATCGTCACAGTCAGGGGTTCTTCGTAACACTAATACACTTCATTTCACATCTACCACTTGCGATCTTAGCATGAGTTAGTCACTCCCTACATAGCTTTGCTGCAGATTAGCAAGGGGTTCAGCACTGCATCAAGTTGACCAACAAGAATTCACTTTAAGTAGTAATATTTTTAAAAAAGATGGATGTTAGGCTCTGCCATCTTTCCTGCAGCAGCCACAAAAGCCCCCTTCCTTGCTCCAATGCCACCTAGTGTGAAAATGTTCATTTACATGAACATTTCAGCCACTGATATTCCACCAGGAAGACTGTGCCATCACCTGCATTGACAGCAGGTTTACTGGTGTGACTCTTCCTCAGTTCATCAGGAGTGGAAATGTTCCCCCAGTTCACCGCATCACACTCCTTTCTGTTAGGCCAGAAAGGGCCAGGAACTGCTGCAGCACTTGGCCTGGCCCAGGGCTGTGCTGAGCCAGCAGGGCAGGATCAGGAGGCCCAGCAAGATGCAAAATGTGCACACCAATCTCCACAGGGAGATGGAACATGAGACACTCCCAAAAGGCTCTCACACAGCTCCTGCCTTAGGCAAAGTCCCTCTCCTGTAACCTTCCGGACCCTGCTTATAACATGGATGCTACCTAAAGGGGTGTTCATGAGGCAAGGCAGCGAATGCTGGGCACCCAGGAAGCCCAGACACACCCAGCACCAGTTCCCTTCTCGTCTCTGCAAGCATCTGCCTCCTCTGAGAAGAATCAAGGAAGTCTGCTGACACTCGCAAGGACTCCTGTGAATAAAAGGTCTTCCTGAACCTCAAGGATCAATGAAATTATTAAACCCCAATATCACGCAAATGAAGGTGATGTTAAGTTAAAGGCTTTATTTCAGCACTGCTTAAGCTACAGCAAAATCATTTTGCAGGAGATGCACCACCCACTCTACCAGGCTGTCATCTCCCAACAGGAAAAGCTACACTGGAAGGCAAAACTTCCTATGTATCTTTTCTCTCTCAGTTTCAATCAGAGGCTTAAACAAGCCATGACTCAAGCTCTATGGAAACATGGATCTGGTGCCTTGAAGCAACTATAAGAAGCAAACTGATGGCACTGCTTGCTCTCCTGTTCAGCTGCGCCCCACACACTCCCCTCACTGCAGCATACAGGCAGCCAGCCAGGGGATACCAGGCTGTCCTGGAAAAACCAGACCTAATACGCAATTGTTAAAATGACCAACTGAGATATAATGAACAGAAGGCATATTGTTAAATGACGTGACAGCAGAGTTGACAGCAACCCATGTAATGCAATAACTCCTGTTCTCTTGTAAAGGGAAAAATAAACATCAGAGGCAGTTTTCTAAAATTAAGGACTCCTGCAATAAGCCCAGTGCTTTCAGTTTCAGTGCCATGCTCTCAACCTGCACCAGAGAAGCCCATCACAAAACTTACCGTGTAAAATTATTTACCCTCCAAAGCTCAGAACTTGCTTACTTCAGCTGGTCTGCACACTTGATGCTAGAAAAGCGATAGCAAACTGGGCTCCTATTTAAAATTAATTTTAAAGCAATTAATCAGAATTAAATTTAACAAGCTTTACTGTTCTGCTCCAACAACAAAACCTAGGATTTTTTTTTGTTCACATTGGTGATCTCCATCTACTTTATCTTACAAGACTTTGAGTAGTTGTTTAAATTTCTCTGCATTAGGATTTATTTCTTGGGAATTTGACTGTGCAATTACATCTTCAAAGTCTATTTTCGTGTACTGCTTACCCATTAAATTTTTTTTTCAGTCATTAAAATAACGAAAAGTTCAAACAGTGAGAATTCTCACTTAAAAACAAATTTCAAAGAAAATACTTGCGTTTATTTCCTGTGCGTGTCCCTTACACCATCGAGCCATTAACCAGTCAGAGTTCAGATGCACTGCCACGGTCTCTTAATTAAATTCTTCTTTTTAATGTCAGGGCAGTACTACTGATTTTAAAGGAGAGGAAAGAAAGGCAGCAGCGCTCTCCGCTTATTAGAGGGTTCCTGGTACATACTGTTTCAATTTATGTCCTGCTCACACTGCACAGAGCTTGAAAATGCTGCTCAATTAGGTTTTAAAAATTCAATTTAAAATTAATGTGGAGTTATACTAATAGGTAATGGCTGTACCCTGTGCGATCCCTGGTTCCTCCAGCCCCTTGCTGTCTGATTTGATCACCCTGAATTGTTCATTTAGGAGAGGTCAGCACCAGGCAGCTCTTCTCCTTTGCTGAAAATAACTGTGGAATCAAGAACTACAGTCTATAAACACTCGAATAAAAGAAACGCAGGTGAAAAAGCCTCCTTAATTCTGGCACTTCAGGCATTTAAATCTATGACCTTAAATAAAGACTATAGCTTCAATGTTATTTTTAATTTGATAGGAACATGATATTATTAAAATGATTTAGTTTTTTTTATTTTCAAGCAATGAAATGAGAGCATCTCTGTTTAAAAAAAATTATCGGTGAAGTCTATGCAGCTTAAAAATAATCACAGGCAAATTAATAATTAGGAGAGGCCTTAAATTTCTCTCTTCTGCCTCATGAAATAAATTAAGTATTTAAATAACATGAAATGAAATTAGAGTGGGTCTTTCAGAATGAGACCAGAAACATCCCAACTCCAAAGTCTTATTTAATTGGCAGAATTAAGATACATTTCTAATTTTTAATACAGACAAAACTTACTTGGCCTTTACCTCTCAAGGTAAAAAGTGGGGCTTTTTTTTGCCTTTTTTTTTTTTTTGTGTGCGTGTGTATGCACGCTTTTTTTGTTCGTTTTCAAACACCAGTAAGATACCATAAGATACTATACATTTCTGCACTGATGTTCCCTCTAAATTTTCTTGAGCTCTTTTTTTCATAACAGTGATTGTTATTAACCTGGACAGCTTAACCTTACACATCTCTGTCCCTTTCTTAGCGTAAACATCTTAAAACAAGTCCGCTCCACTGCTAACAATTACAGTCAACCCTGTTTGCCTTCTCAGGCTCTTGGCTGGACCCTGCTATGCCTCCAGAGATCAGAAGATGTCAACACCTCAGCTGCAGTGACACGCACATTGCTCTGGCAGCAGCGCCCATCACAGCACTCACACTCGCCCCTCCTCGCCTGCCCTCCCATCTTCGTGCAGAAAACTGATCACAAAAAAATCCTTCCTGGAAAGCACATCCCCTATACTATCATCAAGCAGAGAGGTCCCTGATTTAATTCACTGAGTGGTCACAGAGAGCAGCCAGGGTCTGTGCAGGGAGCAAGAGAAGAGCTTTAGCAACTCTGTCCCCAAACACAAAATCAAAACTTCACCACAGCACCTGGGGAATTACACTCTGATGCCTAAGAGGAAAAGGTAATTTGTAAATAACGTTACACATTTTTTGTGCTTTTACTCATCGTGTAAAGGTAAAAATTTGGGGGGTTTTTTGAAAGAGGAAAAAAGGTTGAGTGAGAATAGTTTGAATGTAGCAAGAACAGATGATTGCTGCCAAAAACATTTTGGTAAAATTAAACAACATTAGGGGAAAAAAAAGAAAAAAAAAAAACATAAATAACCATACTTAAAAAATTTTACTTATATGCAGCTGTCAGGCACTTTGACAAACAGACCACATGCTGTAACAACATTTAGAATAAAATTTCAAGTAAAAAAAGAAATTGTAAAGAAACATTAAATTAATTTATTCTTTTTTGGTGTGTTTTATTTGTGTCTCAGTATATTCTTGGGATTTTAAAATTAACTAATTTTACTGAAAATAATGAAGTATGAAATCTCTTTAGCACAAGAAATGAAAGAAAACTTTATTTTCTTTCCTCCTCTACAATTGATCAAGTGACAGAGTGAACAGGATTTATTTACAGTTTTAGTGTATTCCCACATACATGATTTTAACAAAAAAAAAAAAAGTAATCTATATTTTCAAGCAGAACAAAAACTGGAATTATTGCTTAAATAATACACCCAGACAGTCCTACCCTTCCCTTAGTATGCAATCAGGTGAAGTAGCAATTTCTTTTCTGTCAGTTTGCTTTTAAGAGAAAGTATGCAGTTAAACTTGTTTATTCCCCTTTAAATAGGAAACAAATGTAACCAGCTTTAATGGCCTGGTCTCCGCAAACACATGACAAAACGGCCTAAGACAGCTTCTCATGCACTACACGTGCATTTAGCAGAAAAGCTTTTCCCATACACATACATACTAAAAATTTAAGTAATGTGCAGAGCCAAATTCTATTCTGCACAGTGCACTGCAGCTCAGAAGGGTACGAGATTACTTTAACTGTTTCAGCTACATGCACTTCTGTTACTCAAACATGTCCACATAGAAGTAGCTCAATTTCCCCCATGCTGCACTGAAACTCCTATTGAAGGAAGCAATGCTTGTCACAAAACTGTCTAAATGAGAACCATCTGGTACCTTCAGAGGTGGCAATCCTAGCTTGTAATAAAATCTACCAGAGGCACAACAGCAAAATCCATACTACAGTGTCACTGGCTGTCCAAACACACAAATGAAAACCATGCTTGCTTTCTCCAGACATTTTAAAGCCTCTTATTTTGAATTTATCTAATATATGTCACAAATATACATATTAAAAAAAAAAAAAAAAACTTTTCAGAAATCTTTAATACTTCAATATCTGTGGGGTTTTTTCTTTTTTTTTTCTTCTTAAATGATTCACAAAACCACCAATTCTGGATGCGCACAATGACTAAAGATCAATGTTACCTTGAGCAGAGCATGCTTAACTACACCATTCATTTTTCAGATCTAAAGAAATCTGATTAGTTAGGAGAAGATATGATAAAATGATTAGATGGTCATATCATCTATGATAAGATGATGAAGGAAAAAATTTACAAAAGAAAAAAAAAGAAAAACCCACACAAAATCACACAACACAGTTTCTCACACAACTCTTAGCAGATGATTTTACCCTTTTCAAAAGAAGCCAAGTATACCAGTATTTTTTAGACACACACGTGTGTATGTACACACACACCAGTATTTACAGAAGGATAAAATACTTATCTATAAACTCTCATAGCTATTTGAGCAAACTGTTGCTTGGGGCATGAAACTACCTATTGCACATTGCACCCCTGAGGAGAGGACCTGAATGCATACATTAAGGGACAAGGCTCACAGGAGCCAAGGATCCAGGAATTTACTGTCAATAAATTCCCTCTGAGAAACGCCCTCCTTGGGGATGCAGCCGAGCACAGCTCCCAAGCAACTGATGCTCCATAGCTTTCATGAGAGCAGTGGCATCCTCAGGGAGGACCTAAACTGATGGCAGCCCCAAAGGCTGCAGTGTAAACTACATAACTTGTATCTATGCAGGCTGGAAGAATTAGTTAATCGGGACAGAATTAAACTAAAACCAGAAGGATTACAGGATTTGTTGTTGTTGAAAACTAAGATGACCAGGGATCTAGGGAAAACTGCCATACTTATCTGAGAGGCTAATAAACTGAGGAGGGAGAGAGGGAGAACAGCTCATTCAAGGTTAAGTGACAAAGACAGCATCATAGGTGAATACAGAGTGAAAAGACAGATAAAAATACCTTTGCGAAAGAAACAAATTTGAAGGAGAATATCAAATAAGAAGTTATGAATACTGTATTTTTCATTTGTGAATATTCTTGGTAATCACGTCAGAGCCAGCAATGTGCAATGCAGAGTAAAGTATCAGTCAAGCCATTTAGAAATAGCTTGATGTATCGCTTTAAGGCAGCTTTTCATACTTCTTTAAAAAACGTTTGGAAAACCAGAATGTCTGTCAGAGAACATAAATATGCTGAGGCAAATGTGCAGGTAAAATAGACAAGTCCTTTTAAAAGGTGAACCACATCCTCTATCCTTCCTTATTCCATTGCTTACTTCCTAAAACATCTTTTCTATAAGTAAAAGCAACCTATAATGAGAAAAACAAGTTTCTGTGTAAGCCTTAGGCCCAAGCAAAAAGGAACTTGGATGCTATCTGGCCAATATTAATAATCAAGATACAGTCAAGATAACAAACTTGAGTTGCGTTTTACTGGCTGAGAAAAACAGGTTCATTATCAATAGTCAGTAATATTTACTGTCACAAATTAGCCTGTGTTTTAGGTGGACACTGATGATTTGAAGTCAGTTGCCTCCCAGCAGGCCAGAGGCAGGGGCAGCTCACAGTAGCTCCCTAGAGGGCCTCCTCCGCTTCTGTGGCCCCAGCAGGGTGCCCTGATTTTGGCTCATCCACAGGGCCAGCAGGCCTGACTAACTTGAGAGTTCAGCAGAATGCGTCAAATGTGACAGCTGACTAAGAACAAACAGGAGACAAAAATTTTCCATCGCAGTTCCACAGCTGAAACCCTATGGGTGCTAAGAAGGCATCTGGAAACACCTTTTCTCAATTTCCCTTAGGCCTCACAAAAGAAAAAGCAAAACAATGAAATTTCTTGAACACTCAGAGCTTACTCAGCTCCCCTTAACTTTCAGAGGTTGTAAAATCTGTGGGAATCAACAAAAAACATTCTTCAAATGTCATAAAAACAGACAGCAAAGCCTGCAAACACTCAACTACAGCTAAACGTTTCATGCCAAAGGCCCAAGGCCTTCTCTCTAAATCCCACTGCTGGATAATGATCCATGCCTTCAGCTTCTGGACACTGAGAAGAAAGGAATGGTGCAGCACAGCTTCCTTCCTCTGAGAGGAAACACTGTCCTTTCATAAAGCAGAACAGTCGATGCTGCGTTCCCTCAGCCCTCTGCTAGAGGCACTGGTTTGCACATACACTCTCCAGTTTAAAATCCTGCAGTGCTGTATTGGTTCTACAGAATGAACGGCCCAAAGGCATCATCAGAAGATACCATCTGCATGTGCTCAGTCCAAATTCTCTTTAAAGTGCACACATATGCAGTATCTAGCAGGAAAACCACTGAAAGACAGACGAATGCTGAACGTCAAATGGCACTGTGGCAACACCGCAACCCAAGATTCCGGCAAACATGGCATTACAGGTTATGGCAGCTTCCTCAAGAACAGGACCGTGATACGGCCAGTTGTTTAAGCCTGTGCAGAGCAGCCATGCAGATGGTCTTTCATCATCCAGTAACAGTTGGTATTGCTGGGAGGTCAGCCCCACTTCATTGTTGTTCCAGCAATTTGCATTTTATTTTCCATAATGCATCCTAATTTCACTTTTTCAGTTATTACTTTCAGGCAATTGCTTTAATTATCTGTTATTCCACTAGGAATGACATTCTCCTCTGGTGGTGAGAGGGTCTGCATCAGACCCGTTAACACCAACGAAGCCTCTCCAGGGGCGAAAGCAGGGCTGCCTTGCCAGCCCTGGCAGCCCGAGTGGGTCGGCCGCACGCCAGCACCTGCAGGCCCTGCTGACAGATTGGCCCGCTTGCCACGGCTCCGATGACAATCTGCACAGGATTACCAGGCATGTATTAAACTTTTAAACACGTGCACTACCCCTCTGAATTTCAGATTCACCAGAGCAAATGGCATCACTGAAGACCGTGGCAAAATACATCCGTCTGCAAAGCCAGAACAAGCCGCTTTCCCTAATCCAATGCTATGTTAATGCAGAGCTCAGCAATGATGGATGGACTCATTAGTGCCGCCGTTATCACCATCTGAACCAGGTGCCAAGACATATGGTTTAACAGATGTTTGAGCAAAAAGCTCAATTCTCTGCACTGCACGAGTGTCCAGTTAAACTGGACATCGATAAGACACTGAAAATCGTACAGGGCCTACGGGAGTCACAATTGTTCCCAGCTCAGGAAGCAGTTAAACACAGCCTGATTATGCAAAAAGCCCTATTGCTCTGATATCCCAATCAGATCCACAGGACAAGTACTGGACAATATGTACATTGCTTTCTAAAGTCTCTGTGTCCCAATATACTATTTATTCAGGCAGTTCTACTTCTACGCTTTCATTAAAGAAACAAAGCTCAAAACCATTGAAGATTTTTTCATATACTAGAGAAATCAAATGGTTAAAAAGACCCTTTTCAATGTCTGCATTTTAATGTTTAGATTGCTCTCTCTGTGCACTGTTCTCTGATATATTTAATACTTACTGAGTACCCATCCTGAAAACAGTATCAATGTGTAAAAGTTACTCTTGTTTGCAAGGGTATTTATTTGCCCAGCTCCACTGGAATGCATGGCATTTCACATACACCAAAAAAAACCCAAATCCAGAATAAAAAGGAAGCCACATTTATAGTAATTCAGCAGATCAATGTGAATAAAGCAGCAAAATGCATCAAATGATAGTAAAAGAAAAAATCGTTATTCTTGAAGCGCCTTCTCAAAAAAGATAATTCATATACTTTAAAAAAAAAATGAGCAGAAGTGAGCATCAACTGATCAGCCCGTTATGATGTCATCTATTTGCTCTATTGCATCTTTTCAGATGACACATACATACACACTAATATTCATCTCCTACAGGAAATGATTTTCAACAAGTACTGCTGCTAACTCCTGAAACTTATACAAGACAAAGCGCACCGCAGCATAACAGGTAGAAATGCCAGGTTACTGTTGTGGGTTTAAGGACTCAAACAACCCAAATGCCTCAGCATTTACAGTGGCACCAACCTGAAGTTGTTAGTGCATGACATACTACAGTGGAAATTTTAAAAGAAGGTAAAAAATACTGAGAAAAAAGCTACAGTACTACATTCAGAAGTCAGTGGTAGGTAAAACCATAATACACACTAAGACGATGCATTTCAAAAAGAAAATCAGCATTCAAAAAAAAAACCCCAAAAACCTAAGGACTTTGGAATTCTAATTCTTTCAGAATTTGTCAACAATTGTAGGTCATGAAGAAAATACTTCAGCTCATAGCTGTAAAAGACTGGGTACTATACTATGTTGAAAAGTCAAAAAATAATAAATCTGAGTTGCTGCTTTTCTACCTTGCTCCCACACCCAGTATTCACACTGTCACAAAAGGTATGTTTCAGATCATCTTGTTCAACCAGTTAAATCTCTTTATCTGCTCAAATATTTGTTTTATATTAATGCAGCTGCAACTTTTAACGACTTGTGTTATCTTTACTGCTTATCTTTCAATGCCAGAGCTCTCACTGTCCCTGACCTTGGTCCATGGGGCTGCAAAGTAAAGGAGTTGGGGGGGGGGAAGTGATATGAAACAGGACAGGAGACCAGATACAATCTAAAAACAAAGAGCAAAATCTACATTAATGAAAGTCAGGAGAAGTTCAATGCTAATTCACATTCATCTGAAATTCTTAGAGACATGCATTTATAGAAAATGGAGTTGATGAAAAGACTTCCTACAGGGATAAACACTCAAATGCCAGTGTATTGAAATGGTGTGCCTATTTTCATCTATTTTCAGCCACACAAAGGTATACGCACTTAATTTATATCTACACAGAAAAACATGAACATAGAAATGAGCATGCAGACAGATCATTTGTCTATTATCAGTGATTTTTCTCCATTGGAGAACTGAACTCTATATGGGTCACTACAATGAGACAACCTACAGTGATATCCACTCTCACGTTGTTACAGCCCTTCTCTCTTCCTTGCTTCTGATCAAAAATCCCCATCCTCTCCCACCTGCTGGAACTGCTTATATGGTTAAGTAATTCAGACATGAATCAAGCTAAAAGTGAAACAAAACAAAACACACACACACACCACCACCACCACCCTTACAAACAAAACAAAACCAAAAATCTCCCTTGCACTCAATAGCATCAACAACAAAAATCCTTTTGGGCCCACACCTTTTTCCGCTACATCAGTTTCCTGAACTGACTTGCTGGAAAGGTGAGCAAAGCTTTCAGAGCTACAGAAGGGATGAGGAGGGGAAAGCTGAGATTGTCGCAGCTCAGAATATACCCAGTTGAAGCAGCTGGACTGCACTCAGACACTGCACAACTCTGAAAACAAAGCAGGGAAGCTGCTTTCCCCCACTGTGCCCTGCTGCTGAATTTACTTCAGCCCCACACTGTTAAGGGCTGGGAAAGCCAGAGAGCAGTGGTAGACTCTGTAATGGAATCTGTGCCTGCACAACTCTATTACTTCAATGCAAGCAAATGGTATCTTAGATCATTTCAGATATAAAAAGCACTAGTGTCACAGATTGTACCTTGGATCTTTACTTATCAAAGATTGTTTTAACAGCAACTTGTACGCTATTTTTTCTTTTTTTTTCTTTTACCAAGGAAACATCTTTTCTCTTTCAATAAGGACATGACCAAAAGCTATTTTCTCTAACTCTATGTACTTGGAAAGTGTCTTTTTTTTTTTTTTT
>WBMW01005029.1:26332-50408 GCA_013396635.1 Penelope pileata
TTTTTTGTTGGTCTTTGTTGTTATGAGAAAAATACATTCCTGCAATGTTTCAGCTCAAGGCTCTCAAAAACAATTACTTAGGCATTTGATTTGATCTGCTGGCTCTTCCTTCCTGGGTATTCAGCCTTTATGAATCTCTGGTTCAGTCAAAGGCTAAAGTGAACCTCTTTCAAGCTGCACACTTCAGAGTCTCATGAGGCCCCCAAATATATTCACCCTGTGTTTTAAGGACAAGGAGTCAATTCACTATTAGCTGAGCATAACAACTGTGTCATCTGTTTAAGGATGAAAATTCAGAGGTAAGAAAATGGGTGATTTGCACTTCCATCAGGAAGGCAGGATGAAGGATTGGAATAATCAGAAAGCAAGAAAAAATATGGGTCACCTTTAAGTTGGTGAAAAATTGAGATTACTTAAGGGAAAACAGGAAGGGGAATGTAAGTCCCAGCATATGATTTTAGTAGCAAGGTATCTTTTAAGAATATCAAAGCACTTCATAAGCACAGGCGAAGTTCTCTGAATGTCAAAGATACCTTATCTTTTACTCTGTGAGAAAGTACCACAGCTGTGATCCACACACAAAAACCACCCATGAAGAACATGAAGGGACAAAACATATGTTTTCTGAGTTGTCTGGCTGCTAACTGGGCTTCTCAAGGGAGTGTAAGTTAGCAAGCGTAATCTGTCAGAGTTATCTGACCCAGAGGACCAAGTGATAGGGAAGATTTCCAGCTGGCTGTCTCCATCAGCCCTTTCTAACCAATTATCTACTGAAGGTGGTGCTTCACATTTTTTCTTGGATGCACCTATTATTACAGTTCTGCCTTTGGTATAGCAACCAAGCTCAAGTTCAGTTTGTGTGCTTTATGTGCTCTATTTGGCAAGTCTCTGAAACTGAACTCCACATCCTCTATGAATACATTTTATACGTGCTCAGTTTGAACAAGTGACTACTCAAAGAAATGGAGTGCACATCATTCCTACTAATAAGATACCTTATTGAAAAACGCAGTGCAGTTACTGCTAGATTTGTTTCACTTTTTAAAATGTTTCAGCATATTTGTTTCACAATACATTCTGTGTATCAGATTAGAAAAATCTCATACTCCTATTAAAAATATTCTCTCTTTTACATTTGAAGTTTATCACATGCCTACATGCAACTGTTACTTAAGGTTTGTCAGCCCCACTCCCTGTTAAAAGAAAATCAAACAAATTGAAGTAACTGATTATAGCTCATTTCAGAATTACACTTTACAAAAAATTACATACTTTAAAATTCTGATTATAGTTCATTCCATAGTACAAAGTTTGCCAAAAACTTTGAAGTTCTCAAAATGTACAGAAATTCACATTTTTAAGAAAATTAGTTCTGTTGTAAAGGGAATATTAAGAAATGTTCCTAAAGGAGTGTTGGTGCTTAAGGTTTATGTATAAACTAGAGCATATACACATAGGTATTATATAGCAAAATTAAATTTTCGAAGGAGTAAGCGTGAACCTTCGCAATCTTTCTACCTACTTGGTGTTCTTCACTACAAGACTTAAAAGACCGTCCCCATAAACAACTAAGACAAGCTGTTGCTTATTTCACAATCGAGGATGGTTATTTTCTGTTTTAGTTCTCTCTTAGGTTCTAAGATACATACTTCTAACAATCATTCACTGTTAAAAGTTGAAGTCGATCCTATTATGAAGAAAAAGACATGTAACGTTACACCAGACTGCTCCTCTGCTGCCATCTGCCACATGGTAACAAAATGGAACAGGATATTGATGGGAAGGTTCAACCTCTACTGCCATATCACCAGCATCCACCTCTGACATTGGGGGCCACATAACAATATATGAAGAACTACTTCAGAGTACCCTCATATATTGAGGAGTAACACTGAGATACACACATACACGTAAGTATAGTCATATTCCTCCTGCCACCTGTTTGGATTAGGAATTAACTGTAATTTTCATGATAAAATAATCATCGGAAGTTATGACAGATGTGTTACGTGTGTTTTAGTAGACATCAAATGGCAATTATATATACTTAATGCTAACAAATGGAGTTGGTTTACAAGTAGGGAAGATCAAAGAGCCTTAAAGAACAACCTTCTTCTATTGTCCATAAAAATGTCATAATCCAAGCTTTTTAACACTATGAAACTGAATATAAGTTTCTCCATTTAAACAATATAACGTCTTATTTAAACTAAATGTTTCCTATGCAAAAGGAAAAAGGCTTAAGAATTTCAATATTTCCCTTCCAGAAAGCATCTTGTTCTCTAGGCAAATAGACTTGGATGAGTTGGCCTTACCTGGAGCCATAACTTGTTATTCACTGCATCTCTCCCCGTAGCAATGCATTGAAATGTAGCATTCTGCCCTGCATTGACCTCTACGTCCCCCAGCCTCAAGAAATGTGGAGATTTATCTGCAGAGATGGAAAACAAAAATTACAAATAACGCTTATTGCTAAAAAACGTGCCATTACACTGTCTCCCCAAAGATGCATATTATAACAACCTTTGGCTGAAAAACAGAAAACAGAGAAAAGAAAATGATTTGTTTCATCACAGCTCAAGAAGAAAGAGTGTTTTTAGTCCTTTCCCTTCTCCCCTGGTGATCCTACTACTTTATTTTATACATGAGTTATAATAAAGTCTTTTAAGAATCAAAGCTAAGAAGAGGAGATCAAATGCCAGAATGTCAGTGGCATATTAAAAAAAATTATCCCAAAGAATTTCAATTGTATCAAGTCTGTCATACTGAGAAAAAGCCAATTAGAAAGATACTGCTCAAGTAAAAACACAGATATTACTCAGATTATTTGCAATGTAACTTTGAGCTTCATTCTTTTACTAAATGAAATCATTTTTGCCATTGAACATAATATTTCAGTAGCTGGCAAGTCTATTTCCCTTACTGACAAAGCCCCTAGGAAAGCTCTGTGGCACAACCACCTGAAGGATTTATTAGACGTAAGAAAGCTGACAGACATGTTTGAAGAATGGGTATATTACACAGCTTGCACCCATTCTTTTCTCAAGAACCACTAACTAAAACAGCAGCTGAGCTGTTATTTCTTTGTGCTTAGTTAAAATAAAAAATAAAATTTAAAAAAGAATACAAAAAAAGGAAAAAAACAGCAAATTGGAATTAAAAGTGTTTAAACATCAGTACAGAAAAAAAGCTTATCTGAACACTGTATCATGCTGATAATCTTCTGTCATGGCTGTACTGAAATGCCTTTTGGCAATTAGGAGAGGGGGAAAAAAAGCAAAGAAAAAAACAAAGCCAGATACTGAAGCTGCGGAGAGTTTTACTGACTACTGAAATCAGATAGCTGGGCTGACTGAAATAGTAAGTAGTAAATAGCTCAAACACCGCTTTATGCTTTGTAGCCTATGAGAGATAGGATCTGATCAGACTTATGGGTAGAAGAAAATAAGGTGTGAGGTTGCCACTGCAATTTTAGTATTTATTTCTTTTCAAAAATTTGGAGGAAGAAGATTGTTGTGGCGTGATCTTCTTCAGAAAGAATTAAATTGACAGCCATGAAGTATAGTACAATGAAATTACATTTGAGAAAGGGGATGTTTAAGGGAAGATCAGAAGAGTGGAAATGAACCAAATCAACAAAAAAACAGTGATAAGTGTCAGAAGCGCACAGTAATAATTCCTTCCTCACAATTTTTATATAACACTTGAATTAACAAAACTTGTGTTTGCAGGTGTGTAATTTTACCCAGGGTTAAATAGAAAAAGGCAAATGTAAATGCCTGAAGTCTGTTCACAAAGCAAACAACAGTAACAAAGAAAACTCTTTAACAGTTAACAGTTCAATAGCCAGAAGCCATTAAAAAAGGAAAAAAAAAAAAAAAACAAGAGCATGAAATCTGGTAAACCTACATGCATCCCAGATTTCTGTAATCAGTGAATATAGTGGCTATACATACTAACATTAAAGACAGATCTGGTATGATTAAAAGACACTGAAGTATTTCCGCTTTTATATTCTTGCAATATTTCTGGTAGACAAAGACTTTACCCATGTAAATCACTTGCAACACTACATTTTTGCCCTGGGAGCTACATCAGAAATGCTATTGAAAGAACAAAGAACATCGGTGATCAAGTGATGAAAGCTCAGCAGTCCGCAGCAATATCAAATATGTCCTGAAAAGACAGAGAAAAATGCAGCTCTTAATCATTACTTACCACAAGGGTAGCTCAGAACCTGGATGTCATCAATGGCAATGTAGCCATTTCTCCCATCTGAGACTTCGGCTTCAAATATTACCTGTCAAAACGAAAGAAAAAATGTTTACAACATTCATTTGTGCAGAATTCCCACAGTGGCAAGCATGTTGATATAAGACACATTGCCTTTTTCATTTAGCTGAAGTTCCTACAAGGCTTGACGACTGAATGGAATATTTATTACCTAATGGATTGCAGTTCCATACTGTTTGTATACATGACTTGCTTTGGATTTGCCGCTTATGGCACAACAGAAAACCAAGTTTATTACCTCAATTAATAGCATACTGTTTTCAACCCACTAAATGCATAAAAATGATTCACTTCTGACAAAATGCTGTTACTTTCAGACAGGTTCGACCTCACAGTACACAACTGATCAAGAATTTTAACAGCATCGGTATTCTTGTCAGGGGTCAGGGTGTAGTCCACATGCTCATGTAACCTGCAGCATAATCACACAGGAAAACATACAGAAGCACAGAAACAGTGTAGCACTACCCAGTGGCAACGAGAAGAACAGCTGTAGCACATCTATGCAGTAGCCACTAACTACATTCTTTATTCTTTCAAGGTAATAGGGAAATTGCTGGAGAAGAAGCAAAAGAAGGTATTGTCTTCACATCCAACTTCTTGACCACTCCAAACAAGTACTAACAATGAAAAATAGTTCTTGGACTGCTACAGACCTATCTTTGCTACAGATGTAACAATAACATCATACTACCCAGAAACAAGTCAACAAATTGACTGACAGTCAAACTGATAGAAAAGTAGAAGATGGTGAAAAAGAAACTATTCAGAAATTAAAAAAAAAAAAAAGGTTAGAAGCACAAATGCCTAAAATACGTAGGTTGTTCTAAAAGTAACGTCTCCTATTTATTTCTATGGAAACAACAACAGATACAAAGAACACAATAATGCTATCTGATAGATCAAATTCTCAGCTACAAAACACTAATTCTCAACACAGTCACGACCATTAGCTGTGCATTTTTGCTAGTGATGAACAGGAGCCAGCATGCCATGCTCATAAAAATCTGCCCCAATCTGCATCTCTGCACAGAGGTGACCCACTGTTTCAGAGCTGCTATGACAGCATCATTGCTAGGAAAATGTTGTCCACACAGTTCACCTTTCACCCATCCAAACAGATGGAAGTCAGAAGGCATAAAATCTGGACGATACATTGGGTGTTGGCAGGACAGTTCAGCCAAGATTGGCAATGTGTTCCACGGTTTTCAAACTGGTATGGGGCATGGTGTTATCATGTTGTTTTCTTCTGTGGCCTGACTCTGGAAGTTATAGCCTTCAGCTTAGCCAGCATTGTGATACAGCAGTCAGAGTGGATGGTTAGTCCAGGTTCTAGAAAATTCGTAAGGATCACTCCTTTCCTATCCCAAAAGACAGTGCATGATCACTTTACTCATTGAAAGCTGTGTCTTGAACTTTTTCTATGAGGGGGTATTCTTATGTTGCCATTCATGGATTGCCATTTCAACTCCAGCTCATAATGGTGACACCATGCCTTGCCATCAGTAATGATGCAATCCAGGAGACTGTCATGTTCAGCCTTGTACTGGCTCAACAGGTCTTCACAAATTTGCATGGGATGTTCTTTCTGTTCCTGTGTGAGCATTCGTTGGACCCACCTGGCGCAAACTTTTGCAAAACTCCAATATTACCACCATGATTTCCAATGCACTGAAGCTGACATTCAGCTCTGTATACAGTTCCCTGGTTGCAATCTGCAGATTTGTGGGGATGAGCTGATCAAGACGCTTTTCATTTCATGGTGTGACAGTTGTGCACAGTCATCCAGAACATGGCTTGTCTTTCATGCCGCTGTCACCACTGCTGAAATGCACCACCCACTGCCTCACTGTGCTCACATCCACTAGTTGGTCTCCATCAATGTTCAGCAAGCACTGATGAATGTCAATGGGTGCCATTTTTTTCTGCGTGGAGGAATTCCACACCTTTGCTTCATCTGTGCTTCCATGTCAGATGCCATTGTGTCAGACTGCCCCTCTGCTGCCATCTGCCGCATGGCAACAACATGGAACAGAATATTGGTGGGAAGGTTCAGCCTCCACTGCCATACCACCAACATCCACCTCTGATGTTGTGGGCCAACATAGTAAAATAGGAGGCATTACTTTTGGACAAGCCCTCATAAAAGGAAAATATGAAAGACCACACCAAGTAAAGATTGATTCAAGTGGTATGATAGAAATTTGCAGCAGCACTTGCCCAAAATAATTATCTGTTGGGATCTTCTTTTCATGACAGGCTCAGAGCAAGTCAGCTGCTCTATACATAATCTGTATAGCAGATTCCATCTCTTATTCCTGGATGCACTTAAGGGGAGCAGAAATGCAAGGAACTGATAACCCAATGTCCCTGCTAGGTGAAGGGGAGAATGTAATCCCATCAAAGACCTATGTTGGAGCTTTCATGTAGAGCACTATTTGATACAATCTGCCAGTTCCTCTGGCTTCTTCAGGGAGCTGGCACTTGTCCCCTGTACAGAACACCAGCATCAATGCCTTCCATTCCCTAACAATTATACCTGGATCCATTTGCTTCCCCCCCCCAATTTCTTTTCATCACAATACAATTTTATCACACACAAGAACAAACTTGTTTCTCAAATTTCAGTTGAGAACTTTGACCATCAATGTTAAAGCCAGTGGGCTAAATTAATGTCTAACTCTGAACTAGGCTGTTATTCATTTATTTGAAAGTAGTTTTGACTCAGCTACCAAGGAAGCTTGCTGTCATGTGCGGCCCTCCTCTGTACGTTGATAGCTTCCTGGCAGGCCAGACATGAAAAATTTACTTTACTTGGGACAGGTGGGAATTTGTTTGTTTTGCTTTTTCCTACCTCTTTCAGATTCACTGAATTAATCCCCACCCCATCAGGATCAGGAAGTTACCAAAAGAAGAAAAGTTCATAGGAAAGAAAAAGATTAAGACACTCAGATCCATGAGGAAAAAAAAAAATGAAAAAGAAAAAAAGGAAAAAAAAATAAAAAAGAAAAAAAAAAAAAGAAAAAGGGAAAAAGGCAAGAAACCTATAAAATGTTAGGAAGAGTGATGTTTATCAGGTAAGCAAAGGAAAAATGAAGTGATTAAAAGGACACATACAATAGGGAGCTCAGAATTCACACATATAGTGCTACATTATTTTTTATTTACATTTGTAAGTGGTATAAATACAACAAGGAAACATTCATAGATACAGACACTATAGTAAAAGGTGCAGCTCAGTTACAAAATTCTCATCAGGGTTTAATTTGATAACATTTGTCCACATTTAAAAAGGGAAATGGAAACAAGGAATTGTTTATATAGACGAAGACAGCAATTTAAAATGCTGAGAAGTCAGATCAGAAACAGGTTTTCTCACGTATACTTGAGAAAAAACAGACGGCTCAACTATTCCTTTTACCAGAGAAAGTTTGTCCTAGTAAAATTATCAGCACTTTGGGAGTGAATCCTGCAGTTGGTCTGAACTGCTTTTCAGTTTACAGTCCTAGCAAGGCGGCCTTACACACACCTGCATTTAGCTGAAAAGTAATTCAGACCATCGCTCTAGCCAGAAACTCTCACTTGCCTGCACAACTACAAATGTCCTTTCACTTACCACAGTTTAATTGTATGTTCATCTAGTACATTTTTGAGACACACTTGCTTCCCTGAATGGAGAGGACAGAGTTTCCTGGGGGATGAATCAGGCTTGCACACAGAAGAGTTCTGCAGACAGTTATCCTGTCTTGTTTGTTACAAGAGTAGGTGCAATGAAAGAGAACAGGAAATGCTGAATAGCTCAGGTAATTCAAATGGTGCTCAGGGGCATTACATTTCATCCCTGATTTTTCTGCTCAGTTCCTGTCTGGTGCTCAAATAGTTACTTCTCCAAATAAAATTGCATGCTGTGTTTATGAAATGCCTGAATTCAGATGCAAATAAATTCAATGACAAATGAAATGTCAAAATTCCCTGAACTGGGCATATTCCTGTCTTTAACCATTCCCAATGCACTTCTTGTCCACATATTTGTCCATTTTGCCCCTAAAACTGTGCAAACTTTCAGTGTACACAGTATAATCTGGGAAACTCCATGGATTTACTACCGATAACATTATGAAACAATTTCTACTTGTCTGTTTTGTACCTGACTTCCTTTAATGACCAAATCAGCGACAAATTGATCTATTCTATTTTATGCACAACTTTGCAGACCTCTATTATATGTTCCAAGGTCATTTTTAAGTTTGAGGAGTCCCAGATTATTCAATCAATCTTGCACAGAAACCATTCCTTTTTCTTTGATTATCCTTGTCATCCTTCTTTGAACCTCTTTCTAATTGTGCTCTCTTTGAAGATAATGAGAGCAGAGCTGGCACACAGTAATAAAGATGTGAGTGAACCATGGATTTATACAACAGCGTAATAGCATTATCTAATTTATACTGAACTTCTTCCTTAACCACTCCTGTAACTTCATTTGCTTCCTTTGACTACCATGGGGCTTTAAGTTAACATTTTTATGAACCCCAGAATCTTGCTGCAGAGTGCTAACGGTAAGCTCTGAGCCTACCATTCCATGCATGAATTTCAGATTTTATGCAGTGTGCATTCTCTCTCTTTATCTACATTACAATGCGCCTTCCATTTTATTGCCCAATTACTCACAGCTGGTGATGTTGTGATGGTCATTCTGCAGGTCCTCACAATTAGACATCCTCGTTGCTATTCTAAAGTAGCTTTCATAGGCAAACTTTTGTCTCATCACTGTTCTCTGTCCCTACCCTGGTCATTCATGAATGTGTTGAAAGACACAAATCTGCAGGATTCCCCTCTAGTGGCTGCTTCTGGGTATATTGACAGTTTATACACACCTCCTCGTTTTCATCTTTTAAGCAATTATCTGTCTATGGAGGCACCTTTCTTCTCATAGAATGGCAGCTTAGTTTCACAGCAAGGTTTTGTAGAGAGACCTAGTTAAAATCCATTTGGAAGCTTGTATCAGTAATACCATGTCATTATCTATGTGCTTGCTGACCTCTTTAAAAGGATCCAAGGTTAGAAATTAAGTTGGTGTCACCTTAAGCCTACGATGTGCAACACACAGCAAAAAAGCCAGTAGATTCTAGTTGTCAGGCTGAAATAACACATAGTTCATTTTTGCATCCGAGTTTTAAAACACAGACAATGACAATCACTCCTCATCTAATTTTAACCTAGAAACAAGTGTTTCTGAAAGACATACATGCTCAACAGTATTTGAACACAATGCTTGAAACAGTAATTTTTGCAGCAGAGATGCTTAACTTTAATCTTTAAAGGCTACACAAATCTTCACATTCCTAACAGCCCTGTAAGCTTGCATTTGTAGCAATACATAAAATATCTTAAGGAATGGAATCACCAAATTTTTGACTTTTAACAAGATTAAATCAGCTGTCCTCATTTTTGGCTCATTTACGGCACTGATCCAAATATGCATCCCGAAAGTATATCTAGTGAATTGTGGACAAAAGGAAGCCACAACAACTCTCCAGACCAAAGCTTACAAATCTCAGCTAGAATATAGTAAAGTAAGGCCCAAGTTTCTCTCCTGTGCATTCTTTACATCAAACTCCTCTGTGGGAAAAATAGGAGGGAATGAAAGATTTACATAAAAAGAAATCTGATACTCGCACAACTCAGGTGGGATGTGCTCCTAGATGCATGTGTTCATCACAGTTCACAGCTCTGCTCCATCCACCAGGAGAGCAGAAGATACATGTTCCACCCCCTAGAAAGCCCATTACCTCTCAGGCTGTTCTGCAAAAAAAAATAAAATAAAAAAAAAAAACCCTCAGCAACCTTTCACTCTGCTTCTTGGCTTACATACCTACATTCCAGAAAACATTCAGAGCTAATTTTCACACTCCTAGATTCAGCATTTTAGCATTCCTTTTGTTGCTTTATCTGATTACTATCTTTAAAATATAACCCTCCCTAGATTTCGTAAAAGCTATTTTCTTGATATAAACCAGAAACATCTGCAGGATATTTCTGTGTATTTTGAGACCTTCCTAGTCCCTTCCCCATTTGACTAGTTCTGACTACTTGTGGTACTGAAGAATGCTGGAATGTCTCAAAGGTTTTATGGCAGCCTTGTCATACATATGGAACAAACATCCAAATGTCAATTAGATAAGACAACCTTAAAAACATCTCATTGGCTAATTTTTCCTGCTAGTTTTTAAATGTATCATTAAAATGAGCTGAAAAGAAATTCGAGATTGAAATAGACAAAAAAAAAAGTAGAAATATTTAGATCTTGCAATTTTGCTTGCAATACATTTTTATTCAGTTACAGGAGGGCTTCTATTAGCTTAATTATCTGAAATTAAATTTGCAAATAGATCAATTCCAATGCCTGGTAGATAGCTATATTAGAGATATAACAAAAAGGTATTGTCTTGTGATAGCAGTACAAAACAAGCCAACTAACCAAAAAACAAAACAGGGCAAACGCAAACTGTTGATCTTCAAATATAGTATACAGTGACTTGAAAATTTGTGCTTTTTCACACTGTTCTAGTATGCACAATCCTGATAGTATGCATGTTGACATTTTCGGAACCTCTCACAGCTTTTCTATTCAAGTTACAAGTAAAACAAATGAAGAAAAGAGACGGAACCAAGAGGAGCAGCAGAGTTATAAAGTCTTAGTCTTTTGTAAGCATACAAAATACAAACATTTAATTGATTGTTTTTCTATATACACATCCCATTCCTTGTTTAATCTTGATTTTGTAACAGCGTGGTAGAGTGACTCGAACTATAGTGTAACGTAGTTACACCATACTTATACCAGAACTGGTTAAGATTGAACAACACAGCTTGTTTTGTAGTAAAATAGCTTTCTGCATATGAAAAGACATGGACAACATCAATTATATACATAAAACAATAAAAAACATCAACAAATCCTATTTGCTGAAAAGATTTTCATTCTACCTAATGCTTCTTTCAACGCTAAAGACATTTTAAAGAACTAAAGCAAGGACTTTAATTACAAAAAAAAGTAAATAAAATCATGGAAATACTATCACATTACAAAAGAAATAGTTACTGAAGGCTAGCTGAAAATAAGAAGAGAAAGCTAAATAATTTTTTCCCTAACAAAAATTTTGTTGACGTAATAAAAAGCATTCCCCTTGTGAAAAATATAGATAATTTTGCTGAAGTAATTTAGAAATCATGAAAACAAAATTACTTCCATTTGAATGCTTAAGTAATGCTGTGAGGCAGCCTTTGCTGCTGACAGGACCAAGGAGAATTTCCAGCACAGTAAATCAAACACTTCAGTGAAAATTTTGGGATCTAAATTCTGGTAAGTCAGCTAATGTTTTATTGCCTTTTTTTTTCCCCCCTGTTCTTCATATCAAACCTTCTGAGATTGAAAGATGAAGGAGTTAAGGCTATCTTCTCCCTAGCAACCTTACTAGCAGAGAGTCTGTAAAGGCTTATGGATCGCAGAGATCCATTATGGATCTGTGGGAGCCATCTCAGAGTCATCCACAGGAATATAGCCCCTAATCCCTAAACACATATTTAAGGTCCAGCAAACACTGGGAAGTCTATACTCCCAAGATTCATCTCAGTTCACACTCTGGTGAGAAATACCCTAGAAAACATGCCTGCCAAGGGTCCCATTGGGTAATCTTAGATAACTTATTAGTCATAAATGAGCTAGCTTCTCTACTCAATACCAGAAAAATAGCAACCCTAAAATTGTCTCTTTACACATAAGCAAGAGCTGTGGGTAAACTGTAGCTAAGTTCTTAATGATTCAGATTTAAACATTGCCGTGGTTTGACGCAGCAGACAGCTAAGTTCCACACAGTTATTCACTCACCCTCTCCCCTCCCTAAATGGGACGGGGGAGAGAAGTAGAGAAATATGCGATAAAACTCATGGGTTGAGATAAACACTATTTACTAAGATAGTGAAGAAAACGAAAGAAATAACAGTACTTATATATAAAGGATATGCAGAGCAAGGGCTCACAGCCAGCAGCGACCCTTCCTCCCGGCTAACCTCTTCCATAACAAAAAGCAACAGGAAACCCAAAAAACCAATCACATGATGTTATATGGTATGGAATAGCTCTTTGGTCAATTTGGGTCAGCTGCCCTGATCCTGTCCCCTCCCAGTTCCCAGCTCCTTATGCCCCCCAAAACTGTTTCACTGGCAGAGGAACGTGGAACTGAATGTGTCCTCGGCTCTGTTCAACACTGCCAGGATGTTATCAGTTTGTTTCTCTTCTGAGGCTAAAACATATGAGAACTATGAGAAACGTAACTTCTGTTAGAAACTAAGACAAACATAATAATAATAATACTGCAAGTAAAGGTAGGACACTTTGAACTTTCAGCCATGGGAAACAAAAATCTTGACAGCATTGTAAATCGTGACAATTATCTGTTAAAACCATGACAGTCACAGTAAGAGACACAAGCTAAGAACCAATACGAATAATTTAACACTTATTGTGATAGACCTAAACTTCAAGAAAACACTTTTCATCAGGACAGCAGCAGTCCTAGCTACAATAAAAATGCAGTAGTATAAGTCTAGCATGATGCCACTGTACTTTGCTGAGAGTCCTTTTGCAGTTCAGTGATAGTTGGTAACTCCCTATCATGTGGGGCAAAATCAAATAGATTATTTATATATCTAAATATAAATATATTTTATATACATGTATGCACATATATGCACAAATATATGTATCATTAACATATTCCTTCTCAAATCATATATACCTCTACCCAAATTAGAGACATTTGAATACACTCAGTAATCAGAACCATTATGCCTTGAATATCTACATGAGCATTAAACAGATCATTAAAATTCCCAGTTTCCAAACCATGAGATGATGTCCCTATTTAATTAAAATAAAATGACAGCATCTTAGGGTTACTCTATGGTGAATAGCAAAAAAGAAGCGAACATGAACTGATGAATTTTGTCTGCTGATTTCAGTCTGTCATGTTGCATTCCACGTACTGCTTTCTAAAAAAACTTTTTTCCGGTTCATAACAGGTGAAAAACAAAAGCCTGAACAGATAAAATTGCTTATTTTCAGAACAGCAATGAAAACAATTTGAAGCGCCTATGCAGAGTGTCAAATCCATATCCATGCATTTGCTTGCTCCAAACAAAGACATTGTTCAAAACTCCTTTCTAATTCTAGCAACCACCAATCAAGGTACTGATTGGTACATAGCTTCCTTTCCCATTCCTCTATAATAAAACTCAAATGAACTACAACTGGAGCTATCACCCTCCTTCACTTTCTCCGGAAGTGTTCATACTCAGTCTATTTGAGGAACAGCCCCTCCCAAAATGACATTCAAGTGTAAAAATGCACATTGAAAAGATATGCTTTTGAATGAAGTCATTCTTGCAAGAGGTCTGTTCACAGCAGAGTGCAGGAGACTATAAGCCCTTTTCAGAAAGAGTGGAATAAAAATAGTACCTTAGTACCTCGTTTATTTCAGAGACAAATCTTCAGAAAAAAAAAATTCCAAAAAAACCACCACTTTAAAAACCAAAGAGGCCCAATCATAGGTTTTTGCTGATATGAGGAGAGAGAGCAATTGCAAGCACAATCGTCCTAAATCACAGCAGTTGATAATATCATGATGGAAGCAAAGACCAAGAAGAAGCAAGACTATGCTATATCCCTTATTCTGGGTCACCAGGAACAGAGAGTAGAATAATGACAAGTCTTAAGGCAGGAAAGTTAGCACCAAAATACATTCTAATACAAGTGGAAGGCTACGTAATAGATGAAGTTTAGCATATATTTAATAAATACAGACCAAATAGTACCAATAAACTTATTTTAAAAAAAAGTAACTAACTCAAAACAATGGACAGGTTATATCAAACAGTACTACAGAAACGCTCATTGCATTAGCATCACCCTATACTAACACAAACAGTGCTAATTTCAGGAAAAGAAATTACACTGATGCTCTCTACAAAAAGTACTTCAAGATACAACCTCAACATTTAATCCCCTAATTCTGTATATAATCTTATTTTATCCTCTATATTTTTGCATTAGTTGATGTTGAACAAACACAGCAGACGCCATCTGTACAAAATGGAGGGGATGACGCTGGCACTTCCTTGCTCTCAGTCTTGCACAACAGCCACTAAGCTGAATTGAATCTGACAAAGGATGTCAAGGGCAACAAGAAGGACTTCTGTAGGTACATCAGTAGCAAAAGGAAAACCAGGGAAAATGTAAGCCTGCTGCTGAATGTGACAATGGCCCTGGTGTCCCAGGACAGGAAAAGGCTGAGATACTGAATATCTCATCTTTGCCACAGTCTTGACTAGTAAGACTGGTCTTCAGAAACCCAAAGAACCTGGGAACAAGGGGAAAACCCACAGCAAGGAAGACATGCCTTTGGTGGACGAGGTTTGCATCATGGAACGCTTACAAAAAGGAAATACATGAGTCCATGGGCCCTCACAGGATGCACCCATGAGTGCTAAGGATAAAGTCATTGCAAGGCGACTCTCAGTTACCTCTGAATGATCATACTGACTGGCAGAAGTACCTGAGAACCAGCATTTGCTAGAGACAAACTGCATAAAGCAGCTTGCTAGAAAAGGATCTGGGAGATCTGAAGAGAGGGTGCAAAGAGGATGGAGCCAAGCTTCATCATTCATGCCCAGTGCCAGGACAAGAGGTAATGGGCACAAACTGGAACATAGGAGGTTCCCTCTGAACACTAGGAAGCAATTCTGTGCTGTGCAGGTAACCAAACACTGGAATAGTCTGACCAGAGGAGTTGTGGTGTCTCCTCCTTGGAAACTTCAAAAGATGCCTGGACGTGGTCCTGGGCAACCTACTCTGTCTCTAGAGCACAATACATCGAAAATATAAGAACCTAGAGAACAAAGAGCATAAACCAACTTAACCAACTTACATTTCTGTCTACATAAACTAATATCCCTTTTAAAGGTCAGAATACATCTCTGTAGATACAGAGATAAACTATGGTATTTTAAATTTATATGCTTGGGACCAAGTTTTGATCATTTTGATTTTAGTGAGGTTATTGATGTGATAGAGAATAGAAAGACCTTGAAAATGCCTCTAGGTAAAACAGGTGTGCCAGACCTCCAGATGCTCAGATTCCATTGAAACAAACCTCTCCAAAAATTATCTTCTTGTTTCTGAAAACATTAGACCAGTATAGGTGAAATTATTTAACCTAACTTTTACTAGGCATGTGCCTCAGATAATGAAATTAGACGAGTTGGAACACTAATTAAAGCAGATACCTCTATTTGAGATGCTAATGGAAATATTTCTTTGAATTTCAAAGTAGTTTTAAATCAAACATTGGTGGTAAAGATGATAAAACAGAAGTGATGGCTACAAAATCTGTCAAGGAAGGTCTGTGAAATCAGGAAGATGAACATTAGTCAGGAGTAATACTGCTGTTGTTTACCTCACTAGTGGCCAAGGCCAACATGTTATATTAACTTAGAATGGACTTTTAAGAAATATTCTGGGATAATTTTAGGCCTTTAAAGCATTATATAAATAGGAAAATTAAATACAGAATCTTTATAGTTTCTTCCAGTTATTTAGAACAGAAAGCTATAGCTATTCACCTTACATTACCAGTTTGCAAGGAGAAGTATGAAAAGCTAGACGCTATTAAAGAGCTGAAAGTAGTGGATCAGAGCAGAGAAGACAAGTTACTGACAAACCAATCCAGGCACATCACAGGAAGGTAACAATCAACAAGACAGACATTCAGGGCAAAAGAATCTCTTCTGTCCCCCCTTGAATATCTCTATTAATTCTTATTAGATCTTTTCCCTTCTACCTTCCCTCCATCTATCAATCTGCAAGGACATCTGCTATGCCAATTGGCCTCTGAGCAAAGAAACTAAAATGAAAAATCAAACAAAAAGAATGATGAATCCTAAATTCAAGAGAAAAGAACCTCTCCATTCTGAAAAAAAACTATTTTCATTTTTCAAAGTGTTGAAGACTAATGCTAAGCAGACATTCCCTGCTTTCTCTATAGGTGTACCTCATAAGCTACTATTTCAGTGATTTTTGTCTATCAAAATGAATAATGCTCATGATCTCTGGTACCATCCATGAAATGATCACCTTCTCCATAGAGAAAGGAGGGCAAAGCAGCCAATACAGAAATAACTAAGCACCATTCATACAGCCTTTGGACGTTTCAGGAAAGGCATCGTCCTTTTTTCTTTATGCACCAATTTATTTAAAAAAGTTGTTCAGAAAAGTAGCTATGAAGCACCGAGTAATTACTATTCTTCAAGAAGCTTAAGGTTTTAGCTAACAGAACAAACCTACTGGAGTTTGTTTTAATTTGCAATATATATTTTTAACGTTTCTATGAAATCTTCTCCTAGTAGATAGATTATTAAAGGGCAGAAAAAGATTGCATAGATGAAAATGAACCTTTCACCTCATAAAACTACAACTTTTATCTACAAGGAGAAGATAAGGGAGAAGGATGTCCTTACTAGTAACCTTCTGGAGATAAACTTCTATCCCAAAATAAACACAATTTACAGTCTCTGTTCTCAAGGTTCATCTTTCATTATTGTAAGGCATTGTAAGTTATTACGAGATGTGCCATCAGCAATTAAATGACAAGTCAAAACCTGTATATAAGCCACCCTTCTTCCCAAATGGTAGGAAGTGGGTGCACTGTCATAGAACCATAGAATTATTTGAGTTGGAAAGGGCCCTACAGATGACCCAGTTTCAATCCCCCTGCCATGGGCAGGGTTGCCACCCATTACATAAGGCTGTTCAGGGCCCCATCCAACCTGGTCTTAAACACCTTCGAGGACGGGGCATCCACAGCTTCTCTGGGCAATCTGTTCCAATGCCTCACTACCCTCTGAGTAGATAATTTCTTTCTAATGTCTAACCTAAATCTCTTCTCTTTTAGCTTAAAGCCATTACCCGTTTTCCTATCGCAACTCTTCCTGATAAAGAGTCCCTCTCTAGCCTTCCTATAGGCCCCCATCTAGGTATTGGAAGGCTGCTATAAAGTCATGCCAGTGGATCCAGTTATATTTGTATCACAGCCTCCTGCATTATGTTCAGTATTGTGCTTTTCACTTACGTGGTTTTGTAATGTAAGAAAAATATGATTCTTAAGCAGGAGTGAGCTAGGAATTTTGATTGAAATGGTGATTCCATAGTCAGTAGATTCAAGTTTCCACAGTCACAGGCAACTATTATCATGTTCCGTTTATTAAGGTTCACCATTGGCCTGAAAAGAAATGCCCAACATCAAAACACTGCTTGAACAACCACAGATAAGACGCACGCAAAAGCCTGGGACGTTGCTCCACCAGAACAGATATTGAAGGCAGTACTAGCGCCTATACAAAAAATTCTTTACTACTTCCTATTAAAAAGCACATGTAAATATAAATTAGCAATAATCAGCATGAAATACACATTTACTTTATTCTCACACTTGATTATGTTCCTATTTCCACAATTGTAAAGGAGAACTACAAAAATCACTCAAAATTCATCTCTGCATGAGAACCTGCAGGCCTTCATTTGCTTACAGAACTTTTTCTGAACACAAAAATTTGAATGAAGTCACAATCACAAGCTGTAATGCAAAATTCAACAAGAGATATATATACACACAAGATCTACATATGAGAAGAGAACAAGGCATTTGATTCTAGCATAGTAAAACCTTTCCACATTTAGTAATTCATCCATGCATGCATATGCATACATATTCCAATACATACATTAGATTTGGACAAGATACTGAACACATGCAACAAACACAGTGTTGTATCCTAGAGAACACCAGCTACGCTTATCTAATGAATGTTGATAAAGTGTCAGATTGTTGGATGACATTTTCAGGTACTAAGCAACTTCAGATATTCTTATACACTCAGCAGTAGAACACTTGGAGCAAATAATCTGAATTGCATAAAAGCCTTTTGTGAAGAAGTGTCAAAATCAAGTTTTCTTTAATTGTTCAACTGATCTACATGGAAGTATCTGATTCCTTTGTCTTCTCCATCAGTTACAGCAGACCCAGTTCTTCTCTGCATCTTTTCCACCTAACTATGCTCTCCTATGCATGCTTCCTCATTGCTTCAGATCAATGACTGTTGATGTTTTTATACATCCATATGATTTACAGCATTGAATGAGCTCTTCCACTCCACAAAAGAAATACTCACTTAACTCAAGGTAAATCTACACAACATCCTACCAAAATGAACATGGCAATCCCTAAAGTAACTGTCAATGCATCCTTCATATTAATATATCCTTTAAGAGTTCTCCCTTATCTTTTTTTAATGTCAGACTTCCCAACAGCCTTCCAAGTGAAGAAAAATGTGAGAATTTCAGGAAAAAGAAATCAATGTGCAATCTTCTGCTAATGAAAACTTCACTTCCCCTCACTATTCCCTCCTTTATTATAACATTCCCTTCCACCACGCATTTCTTGAGAGCTTCTTGTTTTCCCGACTCTCTCCTCAACTCCCTTTACTTGCTACGTTACCCATCTCATTCTCCCTATTCTTTCCCAATAGAGTACCCAAGATAAATGTCCATGTGAAAACAAGGCTACATCCAACTACAGCTCCATTCTTCTTAACTCTCTCTTTCAAATCTAGTTCAAATTAAGTTCTCTCCAAAGACAGAATTCCTATGTTCCTTTTCCCTGGTTCAGTTTCTACTCCTTGAATCCCAGCAAAATTACCATCACCTAAATCTATTCCCAGACAAAACTAAGATCCATTTCTATCCCCACCCAACAAGCTGCCTTACTTTTCAAAAATTGCCTGTATTAGGCTTTCATAATACATACATTTGCATTCCATTTCTCCCTTCGATAATGGAATCAATAAGTTCTTCTTTCAATTTGATATTGAGTACATGAAACAGTACAAGCTCCTAAAGGATTTAAATGGGAACAAATCTTATTTCCTGCCTGTAAGCAGAGGCGTGAGATGGAGTTCAGCACTAGCAGAGCTGAAGATGGAGCACCCCACATGAGATGCATGCAACCCAGGCAGCTGCAACGCAGCTTGCTTCTTTTTAACATTCTCTCAATTTCCTACCTTTAATGGACCATTGTGATATGGCAAGGAGTCGCAGAAATAAGTGCAGAAAATATAAGCTCTTTGTCAGTACACACTGACTGAAAAGCCATTTGCTACATCCTCTGAGGAGAAAGGGGTGGACTAGTCCAAAGTGCAGAGCTACATAGCTGCCAGTCCTTCATCACAGCAATGTCAGACCACACCACCAAGAACAGTCAATGAGACAACCACAGCAGCCATTATTACGGATACTGTCAGGCACTAAAATACTCATACACTGAAGCAGATTTCTACTACTTTGAAGTAGAAAACTAAACTGCTGGAGAAACTTGAAGTAAGCAATCTTTTTCCATCTCAGGCAGATGAGTGAAAACAAAAGGCCAGAGTACGAACGAAATAAACAGAACAATGAGGCTGATAAATACCCGTATTGAGGCATCACAGGGCAGCAGGGTCGCCAAAGCATGATGCAGTCAGCACTAATCCCAAACTGCAACTGATCTAACTCTGTCTCATGAAATCACACATTAAAATGGGGATCACTGGACAGAAGAAGAAATACACGCACACGTATACCACTCCTCAAAAGTCCAAGGTTTTATGTAGCTTCCTAAACAGTTACTAATATGGCAGTCAGTACCTATAGAGTTTCAGGAAGACAGCAGTCACAAATTTCACCAATTGTTTGTATTGTTTATATTCTTCTGGTTCCCTTCTAATAGTCTGTCATTAACTAGCTTAGAAATCGGAGAGCTGCTTTTTCGTTTGCTGCTGCTTCTCTAATACTTTATTTAATGCTTTCTCAACCAACAGTACTTTTCTAAGCCTGTTTCACCCACAGACATAGATTGAACTCATCCTCACATACACATTTCACATTGTACACAAAGAAGGCAACTTCTACTCTCACTTGAGTGGAACTGGCTGCAAGGGTAAAACTTGCGTGTCAGAGCAATCTCCTGAAATAACAATTTGATAAAACAGGATTTCCCTTTGTTTCCAGCACTTCAGCACACACTTCAGACCCTCTCTCCTCACAGCTGCAAACGTGAGACCAGACATGCAGACCTTGTCACCCAGCCCTCAGCCCAAGGTTTCACAGATTTCCGGTTACATTCCCCAGCTATTTGGACCCCAAAGATCCCAAACAGATCTTATCCCTCCGAGCTTTTTATACTGCACTAACAATTATCTTCTCTCAGTGGAGTTTGTCAGCTCTGTTTTTGCAATCATCATCCTATCGTAAACCAGTGCCTGAGATCTGCCCGTGGCAAAAGACCAAAAAAAGTCAACATATTTATCAGACTTTGAAACTAGGTATCAGAACACACACACGCAAAACGTTCTGGCTTATGCACTGCCCTTTTTCCTCAGTTATGCTGACCTGAAACGTCAACCATTATAGTTTGTATTTAATTACTCAGTCAGAGAAGTTATATTTTTGCTAAGGATACTTAACAAATAATATGAAGAGCAATCAACCACTCAAAATATTAAATAAGGAGCACTTTTGAGATTTAAGAAAACTTGTGTGATTAGATCTCCTGTCTCACAGTAGTGTAATGCTCTAGAGAGATCCAGTCAGTCAGCTGTCAGCTAAAGCAGTAAGACTTTATTACTTCTGAAAAGCAATCTACAACTGTAAACCTGAGCAGCACATTTAGCTCTTTGCCCAGCTTTACTTTATACCTTAATTCCTGACATTTGAGCACAGAAGCTGTACTCAGATTTAATTCTTTTAAAACAAACATTACACAAGACCTACCCTTTTTAATTTATTTCATAACATTTGCTAAAATTACTTTTGCACACCTTGCTTAGAGAACCGTAAATATGATTCAATAACTTTCATGACCAGTTCCTATATAGGTGGTAAAGAGAAAATGTTTCATTAGCTAAGACTAACATCCCTGAAATATTACAAAACATTCAAAAGATAACCTTCACAATATCAGCATTTGCTGACAGCTATAACCCAATGATACTTCAAAGGATAGTTTCTCCTCTATATTTTGACTGTGAAATAACCAATGTAACTCGGCAGATGATGATGGTCACTGTGCTCATGGCAAGCAGTGACAGGATTGGGCTATTCAAAGCATTTCTATTCACCTCACTTACAGCGATTAGTATTTAATAGTGGTGAACACGACATATTGAGCAATAGGCATTTTGTCCTTCAGCACATCCAGCTATCCTTGGCTTAAGTTTAGTCAATTCTGTGCACAAAAACAAAGTCAAACATCACAGTCTTGACAAAAGTAAGTGATGAATAAGGACAACATCACTAAGAGAAGCCAAAAAACCTCTGTGATCCATCTCTGTGCTGTAAACAGGTTTTTGGACGTGAAAAAATTCAAGGTGTTCGCAGAACAATAAATTTAGTGGATGTCAGAATATCTAGGCAACTCAGGTGCCATTCATCTTGAGCCTGAAAGGTATGTAGAACAATCCTTTACTAACAGTCATGACTTCTTTTCCTCCTTCCTCTTTATCTTTTATTTACTACCTTACTGTAAATTGTTCAATGCCTCAGTTTTTAAATCCAGGATGCAATTCTGAGAAAAATGCGTTGATTGTAACAGTAATTTATGCATGTCTCTAGGTTTTAACATACACATGCACGCACGTGCAGTTTTTTCTACTTGCTTAATGCTACCATTTCTGGCCACATAAAAGATTATAAGATATTGTAAGAGAGTTTCAAGAAAGATTTACACGTTTGCTCAACTAACTTCATCTACACACTACCTGAAAGTCCACAGGATAAAAGAAAGTATACTGCTTTTGTCACAGTTAACTTTCTAAATATAAAGAAACATCAACAGGTAGTATATAACAGTCAAGTAAAATGTACTTATAGTTCATATACTTACAGTTATATTCCAGGAGTTTCTTAGTTCAACACATAAGAAAGCTTTACACTGCAGAACTAAATGAACTTATGATAAACACCAGAAACATTGCTGCACAGCTAATGCCAAAAAGGTCCTTAAGAAGTTCCAGGGCTTTAAAACACGCTTCCCAAACTGCAAAAGCTCAAGAGATTTTCCAGTATCTCTGTGTCTCAAATACCACTCTGCCTCTACCATGAAATAAAGAAATACAAAAGCAGATAAGCTGGACATATGTTAAAAGGCAATTTTTGATCTTTATGAAAGAGAATACCTAATTAAACTTATCAGGTACTAAATACAGACAACTGCCGATATAGAATATCATTTAACTCTAATGGAAATACATAAGACACATGAGAAGGGCTACTTTGTAATTACCACACACAAACGAAAAAAGAAGCCACGCGCACACAGTACGTCTGAACAGCAATCTCACTGTGTTGTTAATAAAAGTGACTTGCTACACATAACAAACTTGTAGAACTACAGCAGAGCCTCAAAGGATTTTAAGCAGTATTGCCTCTTCTACACTGCCTACTGGTCATGTCACGTGCTGACATGACAGAAGGGCTACCGCCTTTCTCCACTGCACTTCTGCCTCAGTGTAGCACTCATTCAATACCATCATTTACAGTCAAATCTTATGGCCCTTTGCTCTTCTCCTGGAAATATTTGCAACCACCACTGGTTCTACTCCTACCTTCCAGAATTACACGCCTTCGTGCACACATGGCTTTTCCCTTTTCTACTTGTTCTATTTTTAGATCTGTTTTCTATGCTTACATTCACTATGAATTATAACAGGCCTGAACTCTCACTTTCTCAGCAGGACAATCTGTCAGGTTAAGGCTTGAAAATGCACTCCGGTAGACTGCTGCAGATAGATGGCACAGCATTTGCTCAAGGAGCAGATTCACTGCTTTGCAACAGACATGCATGTACATGCTCTGTACCTGGAAGCAGAAGATTCATTATGGACACTGAAGCCTTCCTTGCTACGTTACTAATCCTCACTCATGCTAGATCTGAATTCAAAGTTAAACAAAGACTTCAATCTCCTCAACTATTCCACCCACAAGTCAGGGAAAAAAGTGAGAGTATTTAATACACTTATTAATGAAACCTATTATCTCGCATATATATTAATTTCTAATATTGTACTTATGAGCAGCTCTTAAAAAAATACAGCTCAGTTTGTGTTTCAAAAATAAGCATTACGTTACAGCAAAGGAAATTACTTCCTTAGCCAACATGAGATAAATGTGAACTTAGCTGTGACATGAACTTAATACTGATCATCTATTTATTTGAACTCTTCTGTATACAGGATGAAAAAAAAACTATACAGAATGAAAAAAATTATTAAAAGGAACAGAAATGAAATAATCAAATGGTGTTACTATAGCAACGACTCCAAGAAATGCAAAATTTGTCTCATTTAAAACGAAAACCAAAACTGCCAGCTATAGACTTGGTACTACTACAAGTAAAACTATACAGTCTGAAAAGTTTTACAGAAATTTACAATAATCGCTACAAAGGTATTAAAAAACCTCAACAGCTAGAAACAATGAAAAAAATGAAAATGATCAAGTTTGTGTGAAGTCAGTCAAAAAGCAGAGCTCAAGCAAATTCTTTAAAAAAAAAAAAACATAGGTGATGCACTAAATCAGTTATGCTACCAGAAGCAGACAGTTGCTCTTGAAAATAAAGAGTAACCAAAAAAAAAAAAA
>WBMW01005029.1:57655-109816 GCA_013396635.1 Penelope pileata
CCCCCCCCAATTGTCTCCAGTTTGAACTACAATTCCTGGAATTTCCAAATGTCAATCTTCTGGCAACTTAAATCTTTCTGCTGTTGTTCTCTTGTAAATCCTACCCATAAGGTTTCCTGCTCTTTATGAGGCAAGTGGGTCACTGAAGTTTTTCGTGGCAAAAAGTAGAGTTACTTCTATGAAAACGTGCTCTAATCCAGGCAAGAAACCGAGCAAAGAAATCACTGAATCACTCCTACCAATTCTGTATACTAAAACCATTGCTAGCCCTAACTTCAAATGGAAAAAGAAAAAAGAAAAAAGAAAAAAAAAAAAAAGAGCTATCATGGGGACAGAACACAGTAACATAACCTAGCGAAATGGAAAAATTAAATCTTCATGGAAACCACAGGGTTCCCAAAATTCACCTCTCACAGCTAATCCTATGCAAGTTGCTTAGGAGTAACTGCAGCTCACACTAACTTAAGGAGATGGCAATACACATCAGAAATATTTTACCTTTACCGTCACTCCCAATCCTTCTCAAGTGTTTCCAATTAAGAAAAAGAAGCATTTACATCTTCAAATGATCAACAGCCTTAAATAAACTTCAAAATCCAAAAAACATCTCCAATTCTTTGCTGTGATGGATATTAAAGAAAAAAATGCATCAAAATTGGAGATGGTTAAGTAGCTGCAATGCACAGAAAAATGACCAAATGAACCCTTTAGGCAGAGTGACTGAGGAGGAGGTATATTGCTTCACATGCTTAAATGGAAGGTTTTTCCCACCATCTCTTTATAAAAAGAATTTGGGGTTGAAGATTCCATAAGTCCCTCAAAATTGTTTAAAAAGCGTAATTCTGTACAGCATGTTAAGTATTTTAACATCCCTACAACAAGCAGAACTAAGTACTTCTCAAACAGACCAAAAAAATTCACTTCACATCCTGATTGACATTCTGTCTTGCAAATATCTCTATTCTGCTCTAATAGATGACAAGGAGTTGCTATAATGTTTTTCTCAGAACTGTTATTTAACATCTTCCAACTCCGCAAAGGCATGAGAACATTAAAATACTTTTGTTGGAAGTACATTGTTTGAAAGCTCATTGGCAGAGCAGTTACATCCACTTTTCAAGAACACATGGTAATTCTCTCTCTGGTTTCCCCAAATAGAGGAGAAGGGAAGAATGCAGAAAGAAGGAGCAGCACACACAGTATGTTTTTACTTCCATCTGCCATCTGTTAACAGCTTCAGCTACTCAGATAAATATGTATTTATACTCATCAGGAAAGACTACAGTCTTGCCTACATGCAGCTACTCAGTACAGCTGTTCACAAACCAGTCCAAGGTGAGGGCAGTCTTACTGAACTACTAGTTAAAAGTGCATAGAAATAAGATATTTGGAAATAAATATATATATATCCACATTACTCATCATAATAGGTCCTACTTACATACTCACCACTAGCTTCGCAAGGCAAAATACGCCAGTGTGACCTCACCCTTCAGAAACCAGAGAGAGAAGAAATAACATGTCTAACAAATGTAGCTGTGTGGACAGACACACATAGCTATAATAGAATCTTTCTACTGTTCTCTTTCATACTAATTTGGGAAGTTGGCTTAAACATATTGAAAAAAATCACATCTCTGTCTCAAAAGGTTCTTTTATCTTGAGAGAAGTAATTGCTTTTTCACTCTATTTCAGCTTCCTCTTAGGCAGACAAACTGCAAAACTCTTGCAGCTCAGATGAGCTCAGATTAGCACTACTGTCATCTCAGATCCTTCCTGCCTTGGCCTCTTGAATAAGTGAAAATAATTTGAACGAAGATGACATGATCGGACAGTACTTGTAACTACACACTTGGAGTAACGATCTTTTTTTCTGGTGGAAACGATTTTAAGATTAAAGATGTCAATTGCAGCCTTGTGAGAATTTTTCAGTTTTCTCCTGAAATTGCTGTTCAGCAAGATGAAAAGCAAAAAATACAACACACAGGACACAGATAGGGTAAATTCATTCCAAGCAGAAGCAAGCCTCTAGGTCATAACAGCAAGTCAGTAGTGCCCTTGACATGTAAAGTCAGCTTTTCCTGAAAACAGCCCAGGAAAATCCTATCTAGTTCAGAAGGCTAACTCTTTTTACCACATGTAACATTCAAAAAGCATGTAAAAATACCAGAGTACATAGTGATTTAAAGCATATAGCTGCTAAGTGTGAATTAAATTCATCTCTGCTGTGAACTGGTGAAATCACAGCAGTAGATTAATATAAACAAGCATCTCCACCCACCACCCCAAATTACTGAATTGGAATTAACCACTGCAGACCTCCCAAAAATGCCAGGTCTCACACCTGCTAACTGACATTACATATGGCAGCAATAAGTTTGTTCCATGGGCTCCAGCCCCAAATAGCAGCTGAACATACGAAATATGCTTATCTTGTTATTCTTAAGTAAAATATCTCAGTAATTCTCATTGTTTACTGTATGAAAATGTATGCTAAGTTAAAGTCATTTCTATCAAAAACCTTCAGCTTGCAGAAGGTTGCATTAGTGTTATGAATAATTCCTTTATTCTCCAGTCGCGTTGAGCTCAGCACATTTGTATTTGGGTCCTCCCGTGGATCAACATGTATAGCAGGGATCATGTATCTACCACCTCCCCTGTGATGCTAAGCAAACTTGAACTGTCGACTGCATTATGAAGTTTAGCAACAGAGGCTGAACACAGCACAGTGGACTTCGGGGACCTGTTGAACCATATGAACGTAATTGTCCATCAGTGGCCACATTGTACTGTATTTTATTCCTGACTTGGGTTTAAGTACTTAAGTTGTCAGATTTGATTTTGCTGGGAAGGTACTGATGGACCACTTTTAACATCCCCTCAGTCATCTTTAACTTCATAGTACACTGCTCACACAACAGACCTTATCTTCCTTTCTCTGCTACACTGAAAACCGAGAACTGCTGCAGTGATGCATGTAGATATGGAATCTGAGTTACCAAATGCTCTAGCAGGCTGAGTTCAGTGATGCATATATGCCTGCAAGACATGACAAAGATTAACAGTGTACAGAACATCTAAATCAGATACCTAGGACCAGTTCTTGAAAACAGTTTACATTTCACTTTGGGAAATGTACATCCTGGAATGCTGCAGCTAACCAGAAGAGACAGAGCAATTGATGTTCAGACTGAGTTGTTGCTACTTATTTTCAGGACCATTGTTCTCCTTGGTCTACACTAGCTGCAGTGTACTGGCTCAATATCAATCATTCTTAGAAAAGAGTCTAAAACAGTTCAACACAAGCAGCTCGTCTGCAGGGAAGTAAACAAGTCTGAAGCAAGAAATTATTCAGTTGAGAAAAGCAGTGAAGATTCATCTGCAGTATTAAAATACTGAAAGCTTAGTATAAGTGATGAATTCGCAAATTAGGTAGAAGATAAAGAGGAAAATAAGGCCGAACATGGCTGCCAGAAGTTTGAACCCGGTGTAATTTGAAAGAAGAGGTGCCTTACATATGAAGCTACCTACCACCAAGCACAGCAGAGAAGAGATACCACAGCAACTCACCATCAAGAGGTGAAGAGGCGGGTGCATTTCTCATTTTAATTGGGTTGGGAAAGAAAACTTGAAAGAGAAACTAAAACACTATCCTTAAAGTTGCCTTTAATTACTGCTACCTGCCACTGGAATAAAAATAAAGGAACAGGAAATGCTATTCCCACTGCTATGTGGGAACATGCATTAAGTGGCTGCCTAATGTGTTTTCCTAATTCAAAGAAAATCAAAGCTTAAGTACATTAGCTAGCAAGAGAAACAACAATCAGTGAAAACATATTAAAGTCCACTGATAACCACATACGGACTTACTAATGAAATCTGCAGATCCCAGTCTTATTTTATATAGGATGAGTGAAAACTCTCTCTGGAGAATGTCAGGAAAATATCAATTCTTTCCTGAAAAACATTACTTCAGAATATCTTTCTCACTAGAGATCTGTTAAGGCCTTCTCTTCATGATTTCTTTGAAAATATTGTGCCAAAAAATAAATTGACAAAACTTTTCTTCGTGAATACATAGTACCTTTGGGCAGGAAATCTGTATCAGCTTTGCAACAGAATTTTATTCTTATTCTCTAAATAGTCAGCTTCAATTGTAAGTGTATTGGAGCTGAAGTAAAACAACCTCTACAGCTCTAAATTGTATACTTTACCTTAAATATAATCACTGTGAAACTAGAAGAGGAAACACCTGCAAAAAACCTCAACATTGAATAACTGTTAAAAATTACATATCAACTAGAATCATAATATTTATATGAAGTCTAAGAATTTAGAAAAGCAATTAAGAACTCCTGTAAGGTTCCTTTGTACACCACGAAAATTTACTACATTTAAAATTACAGTAATTGAAATAATAAAGGCAAAGCAGTCAAATGAAATCATATTTTAACTTAAACACAAACTGTGTTATAACCTTTAATAAACTATCATGATTTTAAACCATAAGAGATATCAGTGGAAAACTAAGTCCATCATTAATGCCTGGTATTTTTTCTTGGATCATTTTTCAGATGTTCAGCTTTAGCTGAAAAGTACTTTTACTGAAAAGTTAACTTTAATATTAGAAAATAATTTCAGCTTTGGGCTTTTACACAGACAAGTTCCATGTGCAGGTACACACTTTATACGACTTTCATAAACATTAAGTATTTTCCTTCACTCTCCCTCTAGAATACATGGAATCTAACAAAAAATGTTCATTAGTAAATTTTCCAATTTATATAGTTTGAAATTGACCTGTTTTTCCATTTTCATGAAAAATATTCCTATTTTGTCCTGATTTTAAAAGAATTAATGTCACATTTTTATTTCAAACAAAAACATTCTAAACACATTGACTACACTTAAGAAAGCAGATCTTACTCTCATTTTAACACACATTTTCTGAAAGCAAACATCACCAACAAATTTAAAACGTGCCCCAGAAATTTTCCTGCATGCACCTGTTGTAGCTATCAACACTCCAGAGGCACCAGACACTAAATAATGCCTCCAGAAGAATTTGTTGCCCATTACTGATGGCCCAGCTTTGAGAAGTCGGAGCTGAAGTGACAACTTACCATTGTCTTCCCTGCCTTCACCTTCTGGTTGTTAGTACTACAGCCGCCAACAATCCCTGCTAACAACACTCTCATCTCACAGCCTTTTTAAACACTTAAATGCTGAGGTGCGCATCTCACGCCAATTTCTCTGCACATGTCCCAGTGCAGCCATGAGACCACCACCAAAGGACCATAAAGACGATGAAAACACTGGAGCATCCCTCCTACGTGGAAAGGCTGAAGTTCAGCCTGGAGAAGAAAAGGTTCAGAGGAGATCTCATAAATGTCTATAAATACCTGAAAGAAGGGTGCAGATAGGATGGAGTCAGGCTCCTTTCAGTGGTGCCCAGATAAGAGGACACAGGCACAAACTGGAACACAAAAGGTTCCATCTGATCACCAGAAAGCACCCCTGTGCTCTGCAGGTGACCAAGCACTGGCACAGTTGCACAGAGGCTGTGTTTTTTTTTTTTTAATCTTCAAAAGCTGCCTGGACATGGTCCTGGGTAACCTGCTCTGGGAGGCCTTGTTTGAGCAGGGGTTGGGCCACAAGGACCCAGAGGTCCCTGCCAACCTCAACTATTCTGTGACTGAGTGTCCCCTACCATCACCAATGGCTTTGCCTGCTCTGGGCTGCGCTGGTGGTACAGGTGAGAGGAGTCAGTGAGCCTGAGGGCTGCTGCAGGGCTTGAGACTGATCCAATAGGGCTGGGCAGCTTGTGCTCTGCTGGCACTTGCACACAGAGCCTTCCCTGCAATTTATCACCCTGAAGATTTCTGAGGAAAAGACCTTGCAGCAGTTTGTGTCTGTTACAGGTCTAGAAAATTCCCTTCCCAAACACAAACACTGGACACCTGCCTAAAGTAGCCTCAGAGAGTACAGTCTCTGAACAGCTCTGGCACAAGCTTTTGTACCAACCACCCCTGAGAAAACAACCTCCCAAATTTCCAAATGGAAATAACTTTTGCTTCACTGCAAATCAGTGGTGAGGACAGAGTTACAGGTCGTTCTCCTACAGCCCTGCTTCAACAAGCGTGGTCACAGCACTGAAGGCAGAGCAGCACTGACCTACTAGCTACATGGAGCCCAGGCCTTCTCATTCCAATCCATTCCCAGCTACACTGCCCTGCCCTTTCTCCTACACCCATCTGGAGAATCACCACACTTCTCAGTAAACAGTCAACTCACTAATCTCACAATATTTTTTTCTGCTTGCTTGAGCTAGGTTTTATTTTAAAAGTTTGCTTTTTTTTTTTTTTTTTAAATTATTATTATTACCTTTTTTCCCCCCGTCATGGAAAGAACCTGCTCAAGGAGGAAGCGAAAGAATAGCCAGGAGAAGAGAAGGGAACATTGCAGGGCAACACACTGCTTTCAGGGCTCACCCAAATCACTACAGTATGGTCAGGTATTTGGAAGCAGCTCTGTTTTTGCCTGGATAGGCAGCCACAACACACAGCAGCACATTGGTGCTGTAGCCTTACAAGTGCACTGTGTCAGACAACTGGTATCACTGGGAAAGTATGAGGAAAAACCAAACAACCAACAGAAAATAACCCTAGTTTCCAGACAGATTTATTCTCCTTTGTTGTTCACGTCAGAATTCCACAAATGTTTTCCCTGACAAAAGGGAGAGGACACCCGAAGTCAGAACAAACCAGAAGCAGGGAGATGACAGCAGAAATCACCTTCATGAGAAAGGCTACCAAAAAGTATTTGCAAATCAGCACAATTCTAAGATTGTTCATAATGCTATGCTATGCCTCCATACTGGCCCAACCCAAAGTATTTTTCTCAAGCTTATCAGATAGGATTATTGTTGAAGTACAAGGATGTGAAATGCATTAGCCAAACAATGCCTGGTAAATAAAGTAACCAACGTGGTTTCCACAGAGCTTGTATCTGAGGTGTTCTGCAGCACAGAAACTGCTTCGCAGTCTTGGCCATGCACAGCTCTTGCAGAACCGGTTTTAACACTACAGTTGGCCTATTGTAGCAAAATCAGCATGGACTTTAAAATGGACAAGCCAGTTTTCCCAGTTTAATTAACAAACTAATTAAACAGGAGAAGTAGATTACTTACCTTTGTCATGACTCCACTTTCGTGTAACATTAAAACCCGGCATGTAGTTATTAAAAGTATCTGTGCCTGGATTACATTGATGTTTTTCAGATTCACAGAAGAAATTAACCTTACTGTCTGTACTGGTACTGTTACTCCTTTTTGAGAACAAGAAAAAATACATATGCTCAAGCTAAAATGCTCTCTAGGTTTAGGAGCAAAAACATGAAGATATCTGCATTTCAGCAGAATTCTCCATCATATATCTGACCGCAGTCAACCAGGTTCTGAAGCATGTACATTTTTCAGTGTTGCTTTACCACAACATAACACCCTTGAGAAGGAAAAAACATATAAATACGTAAGTTCCTGGAAAATGAAAGATCTACTGTTACAATTTTGAAAAGGAAAAGAACAACTAATTTGGGAGGCAGTTCTTCAATCAAATATATTGAAGCTAACTGATAGGTCTATAAAGCTGCAGCCAAAGAAAATGTACATGTCTGGTTTAACTGCTTTGTTATGACAAAATACCCACTTAACACATTTTTCTGTTTCAATGCAATATTTATCTAACATGTAAACAAGTAATACATTAAAATGCACGCCATGTTCTATTTCACTAGAATTTCTGAATCAAGAGAGACATAAAACTGAAACTAGTCATATAGCTTTGTGAAAGATATTGATCATACTACATGTTATGCTTTGGACAAGTTAGTAATAAATCAACACTTGGGCAACGTAATTCAGACTGAATTCAGTGCTACCAAGCATATCTGACGTTACAGCTCTTTATAGAAGAGCTACTGTTAGACATTATTTTCCTATCATTGTTCAAATATATATATAGCATTAAGGCTTCATAATTGAGTCAAGGACGAAAGATGACGTTTTACTTTAAGGTTATTTTTATCCTTATAAAAGCAGAAATAGGCACGTGGATACCAATGTTCATGTATACATGCATCCCCACGACACGGACATCTATCATCAGATTTGGAGTTTGCACGTTTTTGACTGAAATAAAAACATATCAGCTTTGCTTTGTGATTTTTATGATAACAAAAAAAAAAAGTCTCCTGTCAAGGTCTATTATTGAAAATATTCTTTTGTAACATAGAAATTTGACTACAATGTTTTGCAAGCTACTTCGTAATTTTAACCTGTAACCAAAAAAAAAAAAAAAATCACCACCACACTGATAACTTATCACAAGTTTTTGCATACTACGAAATAGTTTACCCACTCTGTTCATAGAGGAGAGAAATTCTTGTTCAACATGGTAGGGTCATGTTTTTAAGCAATCTGTTGTCGTTCATGTTTGTTTATTCTTCAAAAACACAGTTGTAGTATAAAGGGCAGCATATATTTGCTGTGCCAAAGGAGAAAACCAAATATCACACCAGAAATGTGTGATTACACAGCAAGGAAAGGACCTGTGACAGTGCAGAGTGGGGCACCACCACTGATCTCTCCTAGACCCTTTCCATGGGCAGCAGCTGGGAAACCAGGGAAAGGGATTGTGGCATGGAGAGAACCAATGCCACAGCCCCCTTGTATGAAACCAGAGGAGCAAAAGGAGAGGAAGCCAGGACCCCCATGCTGCTGCACTCCCGGCACCCCTAAAGGCCACAGCAAGTCTGGGATTAAGGGAGGGTATTGCTGTTCCTCAGTTTCCTCTCCAGATGTGGCATGGCAGCTGTGCTGTAAGGGATGAGAATTAGGGAGGTGTTGAAGTTCAACTCAAAGGTCCACGTGGCAATTCAGAACACCACTATCCACCACTGTTGGTTTCTTTGGTGTTTTGATTTTTTTAAACTGAAAAATTTCTGAAAGACAGCAAACCAACCAGCAATGCAGACAGAAGAAAAGTGTACTTCTCATTGATACAAAAGGTAATGCAACTCAAAAACAAACAAACAAGAGACATACTTGCGCACATTGCAATTGTTTCTTAGTTCATTTCGTGAAGGTTAGAAAATTTACCATAATCATCTAACCACAGTAAAGAACAAATGGGAGAGAAACAGTTTTGCTTATGTGTGAGAGTACGCAAGCCTTTAAATTCACAAAAAGAAAAAACAAAAGCAGAAGAAAGAATACCTACTTCCATTCCTGCCTTAAAGTCCACAAATTTAGAGATTTTTTTCTGTATTTTCAGATGAAATCCAATTTTTAAGTTAATTAGAAAGTTTTGAAAAGAAACTGATCCTAGCAAATCTGCTAATAGCCAAATCTACTAAAGTAGTAGGACATGAACATAACACATGTCCAAAGGGCAGCCATCATTTGCCACACACGCTAGACAAAGTGTTTTGCTGCTGAAGTTCGGCACCTAGAAGATGCAATACACTCATTCCTTTTTCTCCTGTTGTTGGCAAAGCAATCTGGAAATGCTCCAGCAGGCATGTCCATACGCCTGCTGCTGAGGCTGGCACAACCTGTTTCATCTGCCTTCTCCAAAAGCCTGTAACAGTAAGATACCACCAGAAACCAACATCACTACTGCATTACAAAACTTCTTTATTTCTGTCTTATAGTTCAAGAACACTGTTTGAGTGCCACAACAAAATCCTTAACATTTGATTTCTCCTCTAGTACTTCAAACTTGCACTGGGAAGGCTAGGATTAAAGGATTTTTTTTTTTTTTAAGGCTTATCACAAAATCATTCAGATTGAACAAATATGCTTTCCTTCCTCGTAAATGATTTTGCTCCTTAAAGAGTTGCAAACCTCTAACATCTCCCAGGTGACAGCATTATCTCTCTTACATTTGAAGAGCTAAAAACTCGCAGCATTGAAATTTCAGTCCCTGAATATACATGTATGCAGCACAATAATAATAATTTATACTGTTCAACAAAAGAGAATTGGCAAAAATGGTTTTCTTTTCACAGACAACACCTACTGAAGAGTGCGCAGTCTGAGAGATAAATTCTTTCCTTGGCATGACCCGCATAGGCTACATTTAGCTGTAGTTGTTAATTTTCTTATGCAAGTAGACACAAGTCTTGATCAGTCAGGACTAAAATCTGATGTTAGGAAACTTCTGAAGCAAACTGACATAGGCACAGAACAGCCACACACCATCATACCCAGCAAATGCAACAGCAGCCATGCTGCAGCAGTGCAAAGTGATGTGGCCACAATCCCACGACCAGGTAGGGTGCCCGCTCCACTCAGCCCTTCCCCGGGGTAGACAACATTCCTCTGTGCTGCCTTGCAGATGCCAAGCACCAATGCACGGTCCCAGCTCCACAAAGAGGCAGAAGAACAGGTTGAGTTTCTGCCTGCTGCTGCTTGGTTGAGGCACAGTTAGAGCTGGGACCATCCTGGCACAGGCACTGGTGAAAAAAGCTGTCTACCCAAAACCAGAGACTTCCAGATACGGAAGCCTATTCTGGCAAAAGTATGTGAAAAAGTCCTGCAGACCATATGCAAAACACTTCAGCAGACCCCAAAGATAAAGTTTAAAACTAGAAGAGGAGAGATATAGATTAGATGTTAGGTGGAAATTTTAGAGAAGCTGTGGATGCCCCATCCCTCAAGGTGTTCAAGGCCAGATTTGATGGGGCCCTGGGCAGCCTGATCTGGTGGGTGCCAATCCTGCCTGTGGCAGGGGGAATTGGAGCTAGATGGTCTTTAGGATCTCTTCCAATCCAACCCATTCTGTGATGCTGTGATACTATGACACAAAGCCTGGCAAAAAACTAGACTGACTTAGAGGACTGAACAGGGTTTCTTCTCAGCAGCCACAGTGCTTTGTGGAAGTAATCCACTCCAACCAATTTTGTACCAATTCCTTAAACCTACTGGGAACTGCACATAAAGACATTTAGAAAATAGCAAAGGAGCTGCACAACTGACAGAGAGAGATCTCTCAGAGAAAAAACACGTCTGTGAAGGCTGAAGCACAAGAGCTCCTGGCCTGCAGCCCAGAGAGCTCTCTGCCTGACTGCACCATCACCTGGGATCCCAGAGGGCAGTGATTAGGCTGTAAGCTTCCCATCACTAACCCATAGCCAGAAGATTATTCTCTGGCATTTCAGAATATCCAGAATAGGGCTACCATTTACTTCAATGGCAGAAAGGGACAAGGACAATGGGGAAAAGGGGTGGCAGGGAGTTATCTTTAAATTCTTTGTAGTCTCTTTTGGACAAAGGGGAAAAAAAAAAACAGTACCATTTGTTTGTTTATTAAACATAGACCTTCAATAATTGATTGGAGTGTGATTCCAGTGCAAAGAAATTGAGACACTTCATTCCCCTATATTTGAATTTTGAATAATTTTTCCTTCCCAGCAACCACCTTAGTTAGTTTGTCAATGTCACCTCAAAGTCTAAACTAAAGAACAGAACTACATATCAAGTGGAGAGAATTTGAAAGATATTAGACACTTATTTCCCTGTGAGGAGGTCATATTGCCAGTGAACAAAGGATTCCTATCAGATACTTCTGTGGATGAAGAAAACCTTTGGACTTTACTCCCTGCCTCAGGCTTGTTCACCATTTAGCATTAAATAAAAACATTAACAAAAAATATTTAAAGCAGAACAAAAAAAACTCTACCAATACATTGTACACATCATGCCACAGACTCAAAACAAATTTCCTCTAGAGCATTTCATCTTGCCCTAAATAATAAAAGTCAAAAAAAGGACAAAAAGAAAGATAGGTGGCTGCATAATTCTCAACACTTTTTACAGTATTAGCATTATTATGGAAAAAAGAATTCCAGACATCTAGAAGCATACAATGCTTCACAGCAGAAAATATCTAACAACAACACATCTTATCAATGATAAGTTCAGACTTAAGACAAAGTCCCTAAAAGTTCAAGGCACTAATCTAGAGAGTGAGTTGGTTCTAGTTGTTGAATCTCAGGCATTTTAGTTAACTTCTGATGCAATAATGCATTATTATCCTTTTTCTTTCATTTATTTTCACTTATTCATAGTCTGGATGCCTCTTGCGGAGCACAATTCATTATTCTGAATCTTTTTCAAACCTGTAAGATGATTTTCATTAGAGTATTTCCAATTACTGCTTTCCTCTAACAATCTACTTCAAGCATATATCATTGATTTCTGCCATAATCTATTTCATTCATTTCACTTTTCATGTGAATAAAAACATCTTTTAAGAGCAGGGTGGGAAGAGAGTATCATAGCCTGCTTTCTGATACTGTGATATTCACAATTTTTCTTAGAATCTTTTCTTAGAATCCTTCAAAAACTGTTAAAAGGATGAGAAAACTTTAGCTGCTTATGTAACAACTTACACTTTCCAAGTACAGACAAAAGCGCTAAAAAAGAAAAATCTTGACAAAAAGAACCATCCAGAACTTCTTTATTTATACACCATTTTTTAAGTTGATTTTATAATTCTGAGAAGTTGAATCAGGTACTCCAAGGTAGCTCATTAACAATAGCGTGTTTTGCATTTCACTGGCTGACAGACCCTGTTGTATGACAGGGAGGGAAACACTACAAGCTTTTCATAAGCTTAGTAATCAAGGATAATATAAAATTTGCATACCACCTTGCTGATGAGTAGAATGTTTCCTAGAAAAGCAACAAGGTTAAAGTCACACATATTTCATCAGAAATTAAGAACTGGCTGAAAATATTACATATTTATCTCAAAGAAAGTCTTCATGAGTTTACAGGCAGCCTGTTTTCCACCTGAGAATTTAAGGCAATTAGAGGTAATTTATAGGATGAACTCAGACAGCACATTAACCTTCAAATCCTTTCATTGCCTTTGGAAATAATTTGGAAATGCCAAGAATCTACTCACTTTTGGTCACCTTGCCCTGATATCCACTATCTTGCAAGGAATGGTGAAAAAAGTCAAAATACTCAGCAGCCTCCTCGAAACAGGGTTATTCAATGGAAAAAAGTAATTCTTCATCTTGTATGTACAGACATACAGTTCATTACAACATTCTACTGCTTAAAGTATGGCATTTCTACATCAGTTTTAAGGAAGCTCAGACCATATGTTAAGCAAAGGAATCAGAGAACATAATAGAACAAGAAGCTGCACACAGAATGTAACGTAACAAAACAAAACAGCAGAGAAGACAACTATGAAAAATTTAAACAGGAAAATGAAAAAAGGAGGAGTAAACTTAGCGAAGTGTGTTATGCTGTGTTATTGCTTTTTAGCTGTACAAAAACTTTAGCATCCAAATTCTGTGACTTCATTCTTTCTTCTGTACAGGACTAAGGATGGGGCAACTTCAGGTTCTGCTCAGGCTCCTCAGTTCCTTAGCAAAAGTATTTCCTTCTTCCTTATTGCCATTCCGCTACTGGAATGGCAGTCTCTGCATCTTGCAGAGGCAGAGCTTTCTCTGCTTGTGACGGAGAAGCACAGTGAGGTCACTAATTTAGACCAGGTTGACAAATTTTATTTGATAAACAATCTCTGCTATTTTTATTTGTAAAATTTGATACTAATTTATTATCTGTTCTCCTTTTAATGTAGCAGACACAAAAGCGATTTAGTTATGGCCAAAACTGGCTAACAAAATTAAACCCTTCAAGCTAGTAATTATATACATTTTCAAATAACAACTTAAAAGTTTTTCAGTATTGATAGCTCTCGAGTTCTATTCCTAAAAAGAAAAATTTAGGGACACACAGATGCTATATCCTCCAACATTTACTTTCTTTCCCACCACTATCATCTTCCTATCACTCAGCAACCACTAGGCTCATAAACAATCCAACTTTAGGAAAAATAAATCACATTTATGGCTAGCCATTTATGGCAGAACATACATTACTGAAATTATGCCACAGAAGAGTTGAAGCCAGTATGGTCATTAATAAGAAAAATGAAAGAGAATCAATGAAATCTCCAACAATTATGGTGGGATTGAAAACCTGGAGGCTGGCATCTCAGTCATGATGAGGCTTATTTGGGCAACATCCACTTTTACTCCTGTATGCGGTAATTTTCCAGCTTGAATACTGGAATGAGACTGTCTGTATTTGGAAAAGTCCTTTGAGAGCTGTAAGTGCTTTGTGATCTTTAGAACTAAATTATTAAAATCTTGCCAGTAATCACTTTGCTGGAACTTATCTTGTCCTCACCAAATTGATAAACAACTCCTAAGAAATGAGACAGAAATATGACAGATGTGCTTACACACTTCCATGTTTATCCTAACAGTTAAATAAAACGTTTTGTTTGTATTCACAAGTCTTTGAGAAGCAGAAAGAAAGTTCATTACCAAAATGCATTTCTCATAGTAACTCTTTGATAAATTGTACTTAAAAAAAATTGTCTTTTGATTAATCGTTATCCACTAAGCAACAGTCAGGAGAGCGCTTAGTTTACAAAGTGTTTCTGACAAGAAAGCAACATCATTCATATTTGATTGTATTTCCAAAGGGGCTCAATTTTTCATCATTATCAACGATGATAAAGTGGTAAGAGTTAAAACTGTTTTCACGAAATGAAAAAATCAGAGGAAAGAAGCAAACAGACATATAAACCATTTCATTGTGTATTAATAAACTACGAATGGAACAGCTTATGGGCAGTCACTTTAAATTCTGAAGAGCCACAAAGTGCTTTGAAAGGAATTCCACAAAATGATGCACCTATAGGGGAAGCATTTCAGTGACTTACACCACCTAGCAAACACAATCTGTTGCAGGTTTAAGAAAAAAACCTGTATGTAAAAAACAAAACAAATGTTTTCTTTAGTCATAAAGTTAGTCAGCTTTTTACTAAAAGATTTATTAGCACATTTTACTAAAAGATTTTTAAATCTCTACTTTAAATCTCTACTAGGAAAAAAAAAAACCTAGCCATTACCCAAAACAAAAGTTATAATTCATATTTTGTTTCTGAGAATCCTTAGAGATTGAAAGAATTTCTCATGGATTGACCTTGGGTGAATTCATGAAAAAAAAGTAGCCTTCTTCACACACTAACATCCTGGCCTTCTCCTCCCCTCAATGGCTCAGACTGTGCCATTTCTGCTCAGTGTCTTAAAATGCAACAGAGCTCACTGAATTGCACAGTATGGCCTGCTGGTGTGCCAGCCACTCCTCTCGGTTCTGTATCATCAGCAAACTTGCTGAGGTTGGACTCTATCTCTTCAGTAGATCATCTAGCTCCAAACATTCTGCTGTGGGCACGGCTGCCACCCCCTAGATCAGACTGCCCAGGGCCCCATCCAGTCTAGCCTTGAATGCCTCCAGGAATGGGGCACCCACAGCTTCTCTGGGCAGGCTGTTCCAGAGTGTCTCACCACCCTCTGAGTAAAGGATTTCTTCCTAACATCTAACCTAAATTTGCTTTCAGTTTAAAGTCATTCCTCCTCGTCCTATCACTATTTACCTGCATAAAAACTCACTCTCCTTCTTGTTTTTAAGTTCCTTTCAAGTACTGGAAGGCCATAATGAGGTTTCCCAGGAGCCTTCTCCAAGCTGAACAAACCCAGCTCCCTCAATCTGTCCTCATAAGAGAGCTGCTCCAGCCCTCTGATCATCCTCGTGGTCCTCCCTCTGGACCCACTCCAACAGCTCTGCATCCTTCTCGTGCAGGGGGCCTCAGGTCTGGGCGCAGTCCTCCAGATGGGGCATTAAATTCCTCTGTATTAAACTTAACAATGCCTTTGAGTAGTTCTGGCCAAAGGTCTACTTACACTCAGCATCCTTTCTTTAACAGTGGTCATAAGGAAGCCCTTGTAGAAAAGTAAGGACAAGAGCACATACCTCCTTATTTTCCACAAAACATTATCTGCTCCTCCAGCTAGTGTCAGTTTGTGAGATTTCTGGGACCTGTTTGCATAATAACAGACTTCTAAAAGATCTCTTCTAGAACTTGCCTCCTTAAGACTATAAGTGGCATCCACAACAGCTCCAGCTCCTCCTGGCACACACTTCCACTTGTCTACAGCCTGCTGCTTCAGCCATCTTTTGTTTCTTTTCAGTCTGGTTCACCAAATAGACTGAAAAGGCCCTGAAAAGGATTCTTCATGCTAGTCCTAGTTTTGCAGACATTAATCATACTGATTAACTGAATTACATTTTTTTCCAGGCCAAAGAAACTTAGCTTTCTGAGCACTCCTCTCCTGCATGCCTACAGCCCTGCTTGGCTGGCACTGAGCTCTTGCTCATGCTGAGATTTCCACAAGGCTTGTACCATCTCACAACCTCAAATTCAAGAATTAGAGCAGGTTTTACAATTAACTAACAACTTATCACTGTTTCTTAAAATGCTCAAATACACTTTCTATATTCAATTTTTGTCTATTTAGTTAATAAAATCCTACTGTTTACAGGTTTCATTCAGTCAGTGTGTCTTTGATATTATTTTAAGTCATTTTCTGTATTCCAATTTGAATGAAATCCTTTCAAAATATCTGTCCTCTGGAATGCTTTGTTTTCCCCAAGAATTTCTTCTCTGGATTTTCCTGATTCTATTCATCGCTTCAAGGTTAGAGACAGCATAGAATCAAGGAGATCTATCTTAGAAATAGGAAGTGGGAGTTTAAGGGGGTGAGGTTTCTTCAGTTGGCCTGTAACTCAGTTCTGCGCTGTTCAGACAGGCTGTATGAATTTCTGTGCTTTCTACTAGCATTTCACTTGCTACTTCCCTTCATCTGCAACAACTAACTAAACCAAATAACATTCATTCTCTGCCTTCCAAATCTTTTCCCACATGCACCTTGACAGTCTCACATCCTCTGCGAGTTTAAAGTGATCTAATATCCAAAAAGTCAACAAATTTTCTTATTTCATAAAAAATCTGTTTCTTACTTTATCTAGCATATGGCCTGAATGTACACACCATTAGTTCATTATCAATCAATTCGCCATCCTCGTATTACAATTCTAGCATTGTTTCAAGACCTTTTAAAATCTTGAAACAATCTTAAAGGAAGATAACTTTTTAAGATCTTTGAGCTATTTATAAATCATGTAAGTAATCAAAACTAAAATAAAGAACTAATCCATTATCCAAATTAGGATATACAGGTCAAGAAGAATAAGATGATTTGGCTTTTTAGAGTTTTTCTGCACCTTTTAAAAGGTTCTGCATCATTAGCCTTCCAAAACTGATAAAAGAACATCTACTTGGCGCATTTCAGTATTTTTAGTTTGCTAGCTACACTTCTCAGTGTAATCATCAGCCTTATCAAGCAGGTACCTCAGCTAGTCTATTTTTAACCTACAGAGCATTAGTGCATAATGAAGTTTTAAAAGTTTTAAAGATCCATAAAGAAACCAAATAATTCATTTTTAACGAGTCTGATTTGTGGTTACAAGCCAAGTTTACTTATCAATTTCTAACCACAGGTTACAAAAAAAAAAAAAAGAGGTAATATAAAAGCATAACCAGAAAGTCCATGGTTCACATTGCAAACTGGACCTCACAAGTGATTGAGCAAGGACATGATGATGTAGGAACAACAGGGATTTGCTTAGAGGAAGATAAAAAATAAAAAAAGTAAGAACAAGGGAAAATACCGTTCAAACAAACAAACCAAAGCAAAAAGCAACCCCCTCCTTCATTTAAAACAACAACAACAAAATCCTAAAGGATGACATAGGTGGAAAGGAAATTGAAGTGGAAAATGATGGTGAGAAAAGCAGAAAAGAAATGACAGCCCACAGCAGTTCACAGAATCATGGAATTGTAGGGGCTGGAAGGGACCTCTAGAGATCGAGTCCAACCCCCCTGCCAAAGCAGTTCCCTACAGCAGGTCGCACAGGTAGGCATCCAGATGGGTCTTCAATATCTCCAGGGAAGGAGACTTCACAGCCTCCCTGGGCAGCCTGTTCCAGTGCTCTGTCACCCTCACCGTGAAGAAGTTCTTACGTATGTTGGTGCAGAACTTCCTATGCTCCAGTTTGTGGCCATTTATCCCTGTCCTGTCCCCATACACCACTGAAAAGAGGCTGGCCATGTCCCTTTGTCTCCCGCACTTCAGATACTTAAGACATTAACAAGATCCCCTCTCAGCCTTCTTTTCTCAAGGCTGAACAGACCCAATTTCCTCAGCCTCTCCTCATAAGGGAAATGTTCCAGGCCCTTTACCATCTTTGTAGCCCTCCGCTGGACTCTTACCACGAAGTCCCTGTCTTTTTTGTACTGGGGAGCCCAGAATTGGATTCAGTACTCCAGGTGAGGCCTGACCAGGGCAGAGTTGTGCAGCCTTCACTTAGAAAAAGGAACAGAAGCATCAGACAAAACAATGCATCCAGACAGGAATAAATATCTTAATTAAAATAAACTAATGAGCTACAGTAGTAACTGACAGACATTAAAGAGAGACATTTCTCAAACAATTATAAAGTTTAAACAAAAGAAGTCCTCAAATATTTTTCCTTTGAAGTAAACTTTAAACAGGTCAAAGGTGGAATATTTCCAACAAGAGTGACAAAAAAAGTTTCCAGAACTAACAAGGATCAAAATCAAATAATGTTTTCAGTCCCAAGAGATTTTCTAACCAAACCCTTTTCCTCAACAGTTCATCCCCATGTTAAACAAACAGAATAAAAGATGCAGATGCCTTGCCAGCAGGAGAGAGAAGACAGACCATACCATTACAGGACTGCAGAAATTTCCTGAGTACAAAATATGACAACAGAAGAATTACAAGTCCCATACTTGGAGAAATCGACAGGGAAGGCCCCAACATGTAATTACAATCAGAATTTCATGTCATATACACTGTAGACACTTAAAACTTGAATCAGTGAGAAAAAAAGCCTGGACTAACAAAAGAATGCAAAGGGACTACCTCGGTTCTTAAGCTCTAAGTTCTTGAACCACAAATTAGCTCAAGGCTGGAGGCATATTCTGGGGAGGTGTGACCATGAGTTTGTCCTGTTCATGAACTCTTCTACAAACTTCCACTATTATCTGCTGTCAGAGAGAGGCTACAAAGCTAAACAAAAATTCAGTTTGATTCAGTAAAGCTATTGTAATAAATCTATTGTAATAATAATAATAAAAAAAATCACTTAATATTGTTAAAGACAAGTAAATGGATTTTTTTTTTAAAGTATTTTCATATGTAAAAGGAAATGTTAAATCCATACAAAAATCCATAAATTGTATCTATATCATTGAATGGACTACATGCAAAACCACCGTGATTATTTTGAACAGGAAGCAACACAGCTGTACCAGCACAGTTGAACACTGAAATGCTTTCAGGAGGTAAAATTAGCCTGGGTGCAGCATTATTATACAGCCAGCCTGATAACTTTCAGCTCATCATATGACAGCTCTTTGAAACATAACTTGTGCTGTTCAGCCCATGCTGATCTTTACGCTCTTCCCTCACTTAGAATTGATGGCAGTCATAATGCAGCTGACCTGGTGACCAAGTACCCGCACCCTGCGGTCTGTAGCAGTGATCTTCCTTGGACAGGCAGGGATTCAGTCTCCCTTCTAGCACAGGGCGCCTTCCTTCTTGTTTTAAAAACCATTGTGCATTTCCCTTCAATGCCAGCAAAACACATGGCCCAACAGGTAGATCAAAGTGACAAAATCATGAGCTAGAGCTCTGTAGCAAAGAACTCCTATGAGACAAATGAAAAAAGACTTCCATGCCAATGAATAACTCAAGTCAAAACTAACACTAAAAGAAACCACAGCCATGAAGAGCAATGTTGACTAAGGTCTCAAAGGACCACTTAAACCCACAAAAATACCGGCCCTGTTTGTGCAAACAAGCAGGCACACACCAGCAGCATGCATATTTTCCCTCCTGTTTATAAAATAATTTTGCTGTACGGCTCACCACATTAACAATTTTCCCATTCTCCTCCAGATTTATTTTTAATTTAAAAATAAACTGTTATACATGATTTCAATATTTTGCTGGATGATCATGCAAGGAAAAAAGGAATTTTAGCAGAGTCTATGGAGAGATAATGTGAAGGCTGTAACATAGGTGAAAAATGGCCATGCTGCTAAGATAAGGCCCCAACCACCAATCTCATTGTCAAGCCTGGCCATCTGTCAGCAGAAACCTGATTTACTGCATATAATGCTGCTATACTTGATTACTGCTATACTGATATAAAAGGCTCCTGTTTTTTTTTAAGCACACCAAAAGCTACTTTCTAGCAACGTAGAAGGGTCAATAAAACACCTCCTCAGAAGCCAGGCTTTATGAAACCAAGTTTCAGATCTTTAAATCAAATTCCACATAGTTTCAATGTCATGGATAGATCAAATTGTTTTATGAATAAAAATATGAAAACCAAGGAAACAGAAAGTGAAGAAAAATTTAAAACGCTAATAAATAAACACCAGTTTCACCCTCTAAGTAAGGCTGCTAACAATTGCACTGATGCTGTTTATTCAAGAATATTTTGATGATGAGCAATCACAAAGCATTTTAAACAAGGCCCTTTAAGAAACATTCCCACAATACCACTAGCCAAGAAAACCTTCAACACTGAGTCCATTTTTCTCCATTTGATGACTAGCCTGGATATCCAACCTGTTTGCAAGAGCACTAGTCACCTGGAGCATCCTCAGACGAGGGCCTATAAGCACTGCACACGACCATGACATAAAAGCTAACAGCCTAACAGCTCAGAGGAGCACACCTAATACCACTCTTCCCCTTCTGCATGCCAGGATAAAAAAAAAAAAAGCAAGCCAGTGTATGAGATTCATCCTTCACATCAAATACCCACTGAGTGAAACAGCTGCAGGTACTTCCTCAGGTTAATCAAACAAATCAAATAACAGCATCTACTAATAACAAGACAATTTCTCTCTCTAAACAAGAGGTCTACACTGCAGGTGGCTTTGTCCCATAGCGAGCAAACAAGAGAAAAACACGTCCTGAGCAGCTGCTCATTAGGTGAGCATCATTCTGCCTGCACTGCAAATGAAGCAACTGTCATGTGGAAAAAACATTTACCGTCATGTAATTAGATACAGTAACACGGGCATATCCAAAAAAGGAAGGAAGACAGGTACAAATTACAGTTGCACAGGCAATTTATTTATGAGAGCTTATCATTTTTGATGTTTCTGGACTTTAACCTCATCATTTCATTTAACAAGGCTTGTTTCCTGTTAATTTTTTTCCTCATTATACAATAACAGATAACTTTGAATAATCACTTCCTATAAAAAACTCCTATCCCCAAATAATTATTTGTTTGGGCTGAAACAGAAAATGGAGGGCACTGGGAAAACACTTTAAAAAAAACAGACCAAAATTAATGCAAATCATATAGGATCTAGCTGTAAATACCATGTAGAGGTGAGAAGCTATTTCAAGCTTACCTGATACTCATTGGGCCAGAAGGTGCTGACAGCCAACTCTGCTCGAAGCCAGTCTTTGCCAGTGGAACCAGTGACGTTCCAGATGGGATTAGCCAGCGGCCCTTTGTTCACCCTAACCAGGATGTTCAGAGTTCCTGGGTTTGCTCCATTCTTGCTATAGAGAAGGTAACTGAAATCGATACAGTGAGTATCGTTTTCTTTCATCGTTGGAAGCTGCAGTCGAGTCTTTTCTCCAGGGTCATGGTCTGAGGAAATCACTATCATATATGACCCTAAAGAACAGGAGAGTGGGAAAGGGGGAAATAAGAAAAAAAAGTAGTAAGTAAAGATAAATGCCAAGAAGCTGACTGTTCACTGTAAAAAAAAGGAACAAACGCATACATTTTCATATTCCAAAATCTCAAAATTCAAGCAAGAAATCTAGCTAGCTATGAAATGAACTAAGGTGACATCTACAGAAGATACGTTATATCTCTGAAGACCTCTGTAGATGCTTCCAACTACAAACATTTCTCTCTCCTATTTTAGGATCAGATAATTGGAAGTAGTATCACAGATGGACTGAATAAAAATAACGAGAGGAGCAAAGGATCATCATTATTTTGAGGTCACTGAGGCCAAAATTCTCTCAGCTTGCTCCACAGGTTTCCTGAAAATGAAAAATATGGAATAATAAGGTCTACATTCCTTAGCATAGCTTTACCAAATCTTCCTCTACCCAGAAAGAGGTAGGTTCAAATTTTAGATACACTAGCAATAGAACTAGCTCACTTAGGACAGCAAGCCATATTTGAAGTCCTGAAAACTTGAGTTTGTTGCTCCATTTGCCCAATGGGTTTGAAAGGAACACAGAGGTTTCTGTTGCTGGAAGGGAGCCCATCCTGTAAATTTCTTTCACAAGTATACAGCAGACAGAACAAGCTGAGCCTGTCTAGCTACAAAGGGAGAAAGCAGAAAACAGATGTTTAAAAAGGTGAATACAGGACATAAATACTGAAATGGTTTGTCCTGATGTTCTGCAGAATGGATGGTAAAGGCACGGCTGCCAGTTTATTTTACTTTATCCCCGCTTTACAGCTTCCCCATTTCTTAAAGAGCAATGATTCTACGCCAGCGTGCTAACTAGCAAATGAACCCAACAAAACAAGGCTTCTGAGATACCGTGTGTCAGGTGAAACTTTACAGCTAGGTGGGAAAATCCAGCTCAGTATACAATCTGAACCCTTGCCACAGTCTTGCTTACTGATTCCAGAACACTTACATTGATAGATTTCGCTTCTGCTTTACTATAGAGTGCCATTATAAAGAATCACTCTTTCTGAAGACTCAGATAAAACCCATGTAAAACACAGTTTCAAAATCAGACTAAACTCAAAAAAAAAATTGTAATTTGTGAGTGCTTGTCCAAATGACCAGTCCCACAGAAGTCCTCAGTATGTACATGAATGAGTATATTATCAGTAAAAAACCTTAAGTACACTTTGCTATAAACAATTACATTTACGTACATTAAGTTCTCTTTTGATTTTATCCAACAAGGAAATATTGTGTCCTAAGATGTTCTAAACAGTTCTAACAGCCTATTTGAAAACTGTTGACAAGCTGTTGCTCAAGAGAAGATGAAAACTTACATTTATTAAATCATCTATGTGAGATGGCAAATTTACTGGCCTATAAATCAATTCTGTGCTAAAAAAAATGGTAATAGAAAAAGAGGCAATACTACAGAAACCAGCTCTTAAAGTACAGTGCAGGAATCCTTTTTTAATACTCCTCTTCAAAAATATAAAAGAAACAATATAATGTAATATAAGCATCTCGTTAGTATTATATGCAGAAGCTTTTATTGGATTTATTTTTAAGAGAATTTGGCAGACTATCAGTTGTTAATTGCTACCTCTTCATCATTAATACTCACTTATAAAGGCACAAAAGAATTGCACTACACTATGCAGGTTTGTTGTTAGAGATCTTTAATGATTATAGTTTAGAATCAACTGGAAATGGCAGACAAGCTCTTCCAACAAGTGTTTCTAAACTATGACCACTGGTGTGCAGTTATTATGCCCCTTCACTCTAGAATAAACTTATTTAGAGAATAACTGCTTGTAGTCTCTGTCTCAATACAAATGCTCTTATAAGCACCAGATTCCTCATAAATGACACAATACAGAATATTATTTTGCCAATTTTGAAATACTACTACGCATTTGGCAGGGGAAGTTTATGTCAGCAATTGTGGGATGTTTCCCCACATGACTTAAAAGAGCAAAAAGAATTAAGTGAAAATTTACTAAATCTGCTTTCCACAGCATTAGCGCAGATTCTCCACATTGTCTTTGTTACATCTATCTTGCAAATATATTTAAGTAGACAAAAAGCAAATTTTTCTGCTGTATTTCTAAAGCTAAAAGCAGTAAGTAAATAAGCTCTCCAACTGTTTTTCTGAAGTAAATCTGAGAAGGGAAACAGAATATAAGAGCTGAATTCTGCAGAATTTTTGAAATATTTATTTCAATTTATCTCAAGATAAAGATAAAACTACTGGGAAGGAATGAAGATTACAATCAAATAAACTAGAAATACTCCAAGATCTACTTCCTATATTAAGCTAGGCTGCTATAGTCTTCAGAAGCATCAATATACATTTTTCAGCACTTACACACATTTTATAGTACTCTTTCAACCTCATTTTTCATCATTTAAAAATACTTAGATGCAAATTTGCATATATCTATATGTGTTAGTCCCACCGCATTTCATGAAATGCTTCAGACAGCATTCATAAACCATTTGTCAAAAAGCCAAAGCATGTTCAGCATCTTGCAAACTACTTCCCCTTCCCTCCCCCTTTCCAGCTTTTTACCAGGCATTCTCCATGAATGCACACAGCCTCACTCCTTCCTCAGTCATCTGCTTAGTCCAAGAAAATTAGAAGCCAATGCCAAGGTAAACTAAACTCCAAATTTATATTTTTGATTATATATTTGAAAAGGAAAGAAAATATTCTCCTATACCTACTATAAGAAGGACATTATTTATATAGAACTACTGTGTACCAAAACAAGTTTGAAAGTTTTTTTTTTTTATTTTTTAAATACATGCTTGTAATTCCTTAAGTCAAAATTTAAAAACCTTAGGCAAAACTTGTGCCTCAGTTACTCCTTCCAGTGTTCTTTTGTTTAGAAAAAGTATAGTAGTAGTATATATGCAAAAAATGAACAATAAATGAATAAAAGAAATTAAAGAAAGAATATTGTTGCAAACAAAAGACTTAGTACTGTAAGTCCAGCAAAAATTCAGATAGCATGGTGTTGATGAGAACAAGCTATAAGGCTTTCAAATTTCAAAAGCAGTAGCTGACAGGATGCTATGCTTATAAAGCAATGCCCTCTGAAAGAAGGATCATAATGTGGATGCATCCCTATAAAAATAGCTACTCAAGGATTAATATCAACTACGCCTACACTTAACCAAAACTAATAGTGTACTTCAAAAGCATTACTAGACAAGGTATTAGGGTTAAATAGCATCAGGACTACACGATTTTCCCTTACATTTTAAATAACTAACAAGCTACAGAGCATAAGAATTCTGACAGGTGTCAATATGAGGTTGCTCCGAAATTAATGCCTCCTTTTTTATTATGCTGGCCCACAACACAGTGAGAGGCAACTGTTGGTGGTATGGCAGCAGAGGCTGAACCTTCCCACCAGTATTCTGTTCCACTCTGTTGCCATGCGACAGATGGCAGCAGAGGGGCAGCCTGACACAATGGCATATGACATGGAAGTGCACATGAAGCAGGTGTGTACTGAATTCCTCCAGGTGGAAAAAATGGTACCCACTGATGTTCATTGATACTTGCTGAAAATTTCTGGAGACCAAACAGTGGACGTGAGCACAGCGAAGCGGTGGTGGTAACCACGACAGTGAGGCACCTCCCCTGGTGCAGACTGCTACAACTGCGGCATGCAGGCTCTTGTTCATCGCTGGTGAAAATGCACAGGTAATGGTGGTGACTGTGTTGAAAAACATTGTTTTGTAGCTGAGAATTCGCTCTATCGAACAGTGTTATGGCACTCTTTATAGCTGTTGTAGCTTCCAAGGAAATAAACAGGAGGCATTACTTTCGGAACAACCTGTGTGTATATACAAGTATTAAAAATAAAGACTTTCAAAGATAACATCCATTCAAGTGTGCTTGCAGAGAGCAGCATACAGAAATCCCAAGCAGTGAGACAAACACCTAACCTGTTCGCTGTACAGCTAACAGGGTGCTCAGCTGACCATGTAAAATGGTAACATGCATTTATATACAAATAATGAAATCTAGGCTTAACTCCATACCAAAAAAACCCACAAAAATAACACAGAGGAAACAAGTCTATAATATTGTATTATTGCCAAGTTAAAAACTTTTCATTAATGAATGTACTTAATAAAGGAATTACAAAAAAGCCAAGAGACCACTTAGCTTAGCTAATCAACGTCTTGGATTATTAGTAGTGGTAGTACTGGCAGAGTACAAAAGCAAGCAGTGGGAAGTGAATCTCGGCAAACCACTTCAAGCAACAGGGAACAATTACCCAGATACTTAATGTTAGAACAGAGAAACAATGATAGGACAGGAGATCACAAGTTACAGAGTAAGATATTATTGGAGTTGGCAGAAACACAAAGTATAAGCAAGGGAAATGTTCACAAGCCTTAAGATTACTTAAACCTAATTTGAGATTTTCAGTGAGTCTACAGAGAAACTGTTAGAGCTAAATACTTAGAAAGCTGTTCTATACTATAGCAGTGGAATAGGGCAGAGATTCAGTGGTGTGGAGAGACTACAACTTCCATTCCCCATGTTTTAGTTTTTGCCTTTGTTTCCAAACCAATTTTGTTTATTCAAATCAATTTTAAGTGGTAATAAATTATATTTTTCCTCAAGTCTGGTTTGCTCATGACAGTAATTGGTAAGTGATGTCACTGCCTCTACCACAACCCACAATATTTTTCATCTTATCTCCCCCTGTCCTGTTAACAAAGGGGTGCACAAAGCAGCCAGGTAGCAGTTTAGCCAAGGCCAACCTTGTGCCACAATTGCCAAAAAGGCATATGGTAGCCCACTGGAGAGTGCTGGCTACCTGCAGTTAGACACTGCACATAACCAGCCATTTTATTAAATCCCAGTGAAGACAGGCTCTGTGATTTTCACTATTATATTGGTCTAAGAGGTCACTCATCGGCATAAGTAAAACACTATATAAGCCTATTTCCCTTGCAGATCAGAAAGAAAAAGAAAAGAGTATGCTAGTGAAAACAGATCACAGGTCTTTACAAGAAAGAAGCCATTGCAAGAGTTGCTTTGCTAACTCACAAGCCAAAACAGCACAAAAAAAATAATCTGTATTTTTTTCATAAGATGGAAGAGCAAGTTTTTCTTGTTACAGGACAGAAAGGGTGATGTCATCTTTGAGTCATGCTGTAAGAAATTAGAGATGAAAAGTACCCATAGTCATCATTTACACCTGGACAAAGAGCCATTGCTCTTAACTGTTCCTTTCACTGTCCATTTTTCACCATGTCTAAATGAAAAGACTTTAGTTACTCTGGCAGGAAGACTGCTAAAAAAAAATGCATCATAACTCATAAGCAACATTTTTCTTGAGCTTGACATTTATGTTGCTTCATGTTCCTTTCACTAATTCCCAAAAGTCTTACCCATCACTGAAAGTTTACAGTCTTTAAAATACATAAACGATGTTCTCTTTCTTCCACCACACTGTTATTTTTCCTATTTATACATATTTCTCCAATCAATCTCCACTCTCTCTTTTTTCACTTCTTCTCTGAAGTCCTTCCGGTTTATTTGTCAGTTAATAGCTCTTAATATCATCCCTGATGTAACAACAAGGCCAATACAATTCTCTCCTACGTAGGACAGAAACATCAAAGCATGAAACAGCCAAAGAACACTGCTCCCCATACTTCTTGCGATCTCATGCCAAAAATTCAACTTCAGGATCTAAGTTCCAGGAAGATTTTGATCACTGTTCAGTGCTTAATCATGGACTGAAAGGCACTTAAATAGATACAGAATCAGGGCCATCAGACTTTTTCGTAGCCATATTATTCAGTGTATACCTCAGCTTTCTCTGTGTATTGTTTACTTCAGTAAAGACTGAACTTGGTTTCCTAGCTCAGTGGCAAGGACAGATCACTTCAGAATAAATTCACATCATAACTAATTACTTCAGAAAAGCCTCAGGTTTATCCCCTACTGAAAACCAAACTCTCTTATCATGTAGTAGTTAATGGCAAGTTATGAAATCATAAAGAAATAAATAAAATCCTTAAATAAAATACATCTGCTGTAACGTACCGATGTGGCAGATCAGTTTCCCGATCAAATTATTTTCTCTCACATCCTTGCTCCCTGAAAAATGGGCTTCTATTTGAAGTGTGAAACTTGTAATTTTCAGCAGTCTGGTCTTCAACTCCTATAAATCCTCTTCCCTTCAACCAAGTATTAACCATCAAATGATCTCCACTTAGAGGGTACGCAGTGGTAACTTCTCCGCCTTCTATTGCACTCCTTCAATTACTGTGACATTACTGTGTCACCTTGTTGTGGTTTAACCTGGCAGACAGCTTCAGCAGCACACAGCTGTTCACTCACTCCCCTGCCACCAGCAGGATGGGAGAGAGAATCAGAAAAAAGGTAAAACTCACAGGTGGAGATAAAGATAACTTAATAGGACAGAAAGGAAAGAGAAAATAATATTATTGATAAAATAATATACAAAACAAGTGATGCATAACACAATTGTTCACTACCTGTTGACCAATGCCCAGACAGTTCCTGAGCAGCATCAGTCCCCTCTCTGGCTAGCTCCTCCAGTTGTGGTAGCTCTGCACAATACCATATGGTATGGGACATCCCTTTGGCCAGTTTAGGTCAGCTGTTCTGGTTCTGTCCCCTCCCACCTCCTCATCAGCAGGAGGGAAAAAGAAGCTGAAACATCGTTGACTTATTGCAAGCACTGCTCAGCAGCAACTAAAACATCAGCATGTTATCAACATTATGTTCATCCTAAAACCACAGTTAAGCACTGTGCCAGCTGCTAGGAAGAAAATCAGCTCTATTCCAGCCGACACCAGAACACACTTTCAGGTGAACATAACAGTTAAGAAGATCTGAATTTCGTATGTAGCTAGATTTATGGATACAGAAGCAGATTTGACTTTGCGGTTTGCTACTGGTGGAAGGGAGGAAAAATGTATATGCTTCCCTCAGCAGTATAGTTTAATATGAAGACACTTAAAGAGATTGACAGAACAAGACCAGTTCTGAAGTCTTCCCCATAAAGTCAAAAGAAGGGGCTGTCTTTACTTCATGTCACCATCAATGGCATGAGGTGAAATGTCAATATAATTATGTGCATTATTCTAATGCTTGGGGCCTATGTGACCTTTTCATTTTATTTTTTAAAACCTACTACTTAACATTATAGCTCCCAATCATGTATCAAGCAGTCTTTAGGAGTGACATTAGCCAACGAGGTGATACTGAAATGGGTTTCCAACTCAAAATAGATTGCAAACTGGGAAATTCAGAAACTTCTATATAAATTCACAGAAAATGTACACTTCCCATGCATTAGCGTTTATGCTTGTTTTGTTCTTCAAGGCGTAATCCATATAACTATTTAACAAAGGGCTGTGTACTTCTGTAATTTGCAAGAAAAAAGTAAAGGCTAATGGTAAAATTTCAAAAGCTGTTAATTTTTTCTCTTTGCAGGAAGAATATTCTTTTTAAAAGGCAAAACCAAAGCCAGAAAATGAACTGAATATACTCCAGGTCATAATCCATCTGCTTGAGTTTAAAAAAAAACACTCCATTATAGCCTCCTCTTCCTCTTTCACCTTCCATTACCCAATGTATAGTGAATATCTGCCACACAAAGACAGAGGAACAAAAAATATGAAAGAAACGTAAGAAGAAAAAAGAGACAATATCAAATTCTTTAATATTCATGTCCTGACCTACATGATAAATTTCATGCTTCAAGGAGTGTATCTAGAAATAAATGTAAAGGCAGTGTAATCCCTCTTAGAGCACATTACTAGATGCATGTGCTACATACTCAATATCATTATATCCTGACTTGACTGTCAGTCAGCTGCTTTCATTAGGAAGTTTACACCAATAAAGATACTACTGAAATAACACAAGAGGTCTCCAAAATTTCTTGGGTATGGTTCGGAGGTATCTGAACAATATCTATACATTCCACTTGCTTGCAGCATTATTCCCTACACAAGTCACAAATTATTGAAGACTTGAGATTGCCAAAAATGAAAGGGAAAAAGTCAGGATTGCCAATTTTAACTTCACTGCGCAGATCACTGCCAATGTGCTAAAGCTCAAATGCAAGTCAAGGCATGACTGAATTCACTGCAAAGACTCAAACAAAAACAATACAACAAATAAACAAAAACCCACAAAGGAATACAAATTGCTGGAGAATGCATCAGATTTTTCTTCTGCTTTCCAAAGAGAATGAGAATTATTAAGGAAACAAGCTGAAACAGGTCATTAAACTACACCATATTTAGGCATGAGTGATCACTTATTCAAAAATAGAAACTTAGCCTAATGGACAGTAATAATTCATCAATTTTGTGCAGGCACTACATTTTCATATAACATTTTCACATAAGAAGAGGTGTCCTGCCCTCCAATCAGTGCGTGATCATGCAAAAAAAAAAAAAAGCATAGCTCTACAGCAAGCCCGTATATCTGGGATTCCCTCAATTTCCTCTCCCACAGAGGCAAAGCACCCAGGAGACAGTCTGACATGGTCACAGCACCCTGCTAACCACTGGATCGGTATTGTGGATGCCACAACACTTTAAGAGTGTTAACACCTACTAACTAGAGGCACAATGCTATTATCATCCGTTACTTGTCCATTCCATAACAAGAACATTTTCACCGATTAAAAGAAAACTAAACCAAAACAACAACAAATACTTCCAAGTACGATAGTATTTCCTGTAATCTCTTTTGAGCAACGTTTTTGAAGTTTTTACTGACAGTCATTCCTGACTGCAGTTACAAGAGTTCTGTTCCCCTTACTAGCATTTTCTATATGAATATACATTAAATATAAACACTTTAAGTGTCTGAATTCCTAGTTTTCTCATACATAAAACCAGCAGCCTGTGGATTTGTTTGTATTCACGCAGAGAAAGAAAACACAATATCAGTTTGAGGTATGATAACTTAAGTCTTTTCACCCTGCTTTTCCTTGTGACGGATCTTCAACAAATACACAGGCTCTAAGTACTCCAAAATCTGAGATGAAAAAACACCAGCAACTCGAATTTGATGGAAGCTTGCAGTGTCTGCACAAAAGAACATTTATGTTAAGATGCGCTTCTTTGAACAGCTTCTTCCAACAAAGCATTCAGAAAAAGAAATTTGATACGGTACATCAAGCAAGCTTATAAAAGAGCAGTGTTACTGAGCAGTAAGCTGTGTTCAGGTAACTGAAAGGCACATGGAATACTTTAATATTTATTTGGGAACTAAGCAAGGCACTGTATCATGAATTTGTAACACCAGCAACCATGAAGATATAGACTAAGATGAAAGTAACGAGAGCTCTCCATGGGATGGTGACTGCAGGATGCTCAGTCATTCAGAGGCTGAGCTGCTGCACAAGAAGCAGCTCACATTGGCTCCAGCTATTGGTCTGCAAGAAAATGTATTTTCAAAGTGTGAACACCAAGAAACTCCCAAAGTTCTCTGATTGGGATGTCAAATAAACGGGTAACATGCATGCTTGCATAGCCCACAGCCAAGAAGAAAGATGTTCCAAAAAATAAATAAAATAAATAAAATAACAAATAGATTGGATAAAATCAGCAATAATGCACAGTTTTGAACTATGCATTTCTGTGGTGGAGTTTCCAGGATGAAAGACAGGTGTCATATCACCTTATAATCACCACTACTGAACACAAGCTAAACACCCAGACAGATCCTCAAGCCAAGGAATACTCAGATTTCCAAATGCTGATTAAAGAGCCACAGTTTTCTTTACTGAGAAAGTTATAAGCAGAGTGCAAATAACTAATTCCTCTGCTTGGTATTCCTTGTTTGAAAAGAAATTAAAGATAAATATGAAAGTATTAAAAGTATCCTAGAACAGTGTTATTGAAATCATGAGTGCTGAACATTTATGTAGGTCTTTGGTGTACCATGCAGCTGCTGCAGCACAAAAAAGCGTGTTCATGCAGAATTCACCAGGTCAGCTAAGGCAAACCAAAAGTTCTCTGCTGTTGAAACAGCACACAAGTATATCCCTCTCAATCTGTGCTCATCAGACCCTTGTATGAGCCAAAACAACACCCTCCTGATCCAGAAGATGACAACCCAGGTTTTTTGTCCCACCTGAGAGAGGGAAAGTAACGACAAAGGTTCATTTGTTTCTTTACAGGTAAGAGAAATGAAGCCCCTCCTGGGATGGCTCAAGAAGCACCAGAGCCAATTCAAGATATAGGAGGAAGCTGAAGCTGCTATACTTATCTATATAAGTTGTTTTTTTCCCCAGACCAAAAGTTTAATTTAGTTTAAAAATAACTTCTTTCAAGTAGTCAGAAAGGCTAGTCTTCAGGGAAAGAGAGCTCAAAAAATAGCTTTAGGATTATCTTCTCTTCATTGCAGATTTTTTTTTAAAAAATTCTGCAAATTCTTTACATATTTTTCCCTTCTAGTACTAAGTGGTATTTAGATTTAAAGCGAATGGGAGAATATAATTTTTGAAGCACCATTCATATTCAGATTGTCTTTCACACTAATCATTCTTCCAAAAGAAACAGCATTTAAATTGCACTGAGAAGATGCTTATTCCTACAAGCTTAAGGCATGGAAATTGAAAATAGAAATTAAACTGGTCCTTCCCTGGATGATAAGCATACAACAGAAAATAACTAAGAATCTGCTGAATCTCAAGAAGTTAACTAAATGCTCAAAAGCCTTAATCATTACCATATACAATAGAAGATAAGTGCTATAACAGACCTTTCAGAACAGGTAATTAAATGCCCTGTGTTTCTTGAAAGTATTCTTACAAATTATTTAAAGCATAGAAGGCTTATAAAATAGTTTAATTAGACTTTTCTTTATAAACAGAAAAAATAGTCATTCTTTTATTTTAGACCACTTCTTGGCACCAAGCACTCATTCTTCCTCCAACAAAAACAATTTTCCTCAGAAAGTCACTTTATGAGACCGCTAGCTGGAGAATCATCTTTTTCCTTCAGGTTTTCTTCCCTTTACAGGTTATCCTGGTTTTCGCAGAGATAGAGTAATTTTCTTCATAGAAGTTCATATAGCATTGTGGTTTTGATTTGTGATGAGAACAGTGTTGGTAGCACACCGATGGTTTATGGTTGCTGCTCAGCAGTGCTTTCACAGAGCTTCTCACTGCACTGGGTGAGTGAGAAGTGGGAAAGGGAAACAGTCAGAACAGCTGACGCCAACTGCTGGAAGGGGCATTCCCTGCCATGTGATGTCACATTCCACATGAGAAGTATAGTTCTACATATTCAGAACACTCTATTTCTATATATTCAGAAGATCTAATAGCAAATTCTGTTACCTATACTTCAAAATATCACCCATGTTTTCCTCTGAAGTACACACCTCATTTTGTAGTGGTTCATGCTCCAGTTGAGAATAACCAGGAGTCATGTCTTTATCAACACAATTGCAGCAATATTTAGTGAGCTTAAGTGATTGCTTGCAGAAAAAAAAGAATTGTAAACCCTGAAGTTTATTATTTCCAAGGAAGTATCTTCAGCCTACATTCAGACTGTCAGCTGCATGCAGCTATACATACTTGTAAAATAGTCTTAAGCAATTTAACAGCATGGCACATTAATAATGGCCCAGTAAAAGGGGCCATTTTACAATTTCACAAAGATGGAAAGGATGCTTGAGCAGACGCTTGCACTAAGGGATGGACCAGATGACCTCCAGACATCCCTTCCAACTCCAGCCATTCTGTGATTCTGTGAAAAGGCTACAACACAAAAGCCTACAGAAAGCTACTCCTTTAATTTCTTTTAATTTTCCAGTAACTGACTGCAATGTTGATCTTGCATGTGCAAACAGCCTTATAACACATCTCCACTGAAACCATAATAAATAACAACTCTATACCAAAGAGAACACTCAAAATCCACAGGCCATACGTATCCAAAAAATGCATTGAGGAATACTATCCAAGAATATGAGAGTACATAATCCATCGCATTCAAATCCATAGAAACAAGATTTAAAAGACTAAATATACACTGTGTACCAGAATTAATTCATACAGGCAGTAAAAAAAAAAAGGATAAAAATAGACAAAACAAAATACTCTCCCAAAACACAGCTGAAACATTTGTCTTTTTACTCATGGGAGGCCTGTAAAATACATGAAAAACATAAGTTCAAAAATTAGAATTCCTAGCTCTCCTAGATGTTGAAAGCTCACTAGTTTTATGGCGTGTGACAACTCTTTATGCTTCAGCTCTCACTAACAGCTCTCCTTTCCACAGACATCAACTACGCTACTCTTCCAAATACTTAAACTGATTAGCATTAATTCATTACATGTAGAGTAATGGTTATAACCTGTACTTAGTTTGATGTATGCTGCATCTCTATCTGACACATTGGAGCCTAGCATGCCTGAGAGATCACCATATTTTCCATCCAAATCAGCTGTTTTAAAATAAATGTATAAAATAAATAAGCTTTCCCTATAAGCCCTTGCTTCTCAAATAATATTAGTAGCTCAATTGGTTTTACACTCTAGTACACACCATCTTTCTTCTAGAGGGAAATACTTCTGAGATAGATGGAAACAACCCTATCTATTATAAAAATCACTCAAGCTAAAACACCAGCATTTTTTGATACTGTTTTGAAAGAAATAATTGGACTCTGTGTTCAACACTGGGAAGAATAGCAAGGAGAAAGACTGTATGCTAACTAATATTGCTGTTCTAGAGAATACTTTAAGTTCACAGCTATTAATGGTTTTTGGAGTGTTTTGTTGTTGTTGTTTGTTTGGGTTTTTTGTTATTTAGGGATTGTGTTTTCTTCTCAGAAAACATTTTAGTTTATGGAGATAAACATCTTTCCTCTTGACACTTCAGTTTCCAATTAATTAAAATTTGAAACCAGTTTTTTTCTTTTCAAGTAGCTAGTCCACACATACTAATGCTATTTAAATCCTCCTTTATTTTGAATAAAGAAGTTCACACGGCAACCAAATCACAATACGCATACTCATCCGAGACATCAAAGCATTCTTCCACCTCCATGAGTCTACCAGCTAGCACTTGGCACCAACTAATGTGATTATTAACGTGAAGTTTTAAGAAGAAAAAGAGAAAAATCTACCTAAAGATGTACCCTCAGAGATTACGAGAACCTAGTCTCAGTTTCAGACAGTTTAAGTTTTTACTGGGCTAAGGACATACCAAAGAACAAAGTATAATCTTATACTCCTAATCTTCACAATTAGAATTGCTGAAGCCATAAAGTAACTCCAAAGTTAACAACTATGAATTTTAATACTGCTTCAACATGTTCTGAATGTCTAAATAAAATACATCTCAGGAAATGAAGATAAAGCATATTGCCTTTTAATATTAATCTTTAAAAAAAAAAAAACCTCCATTTCTAAGAAGTAAATATCAAACTCATAACACAAGCACAACTGTTTATCATGAAAAGTAGCTTCTAAATAAAAAAAAAAAATAAAGCAATACAGTTTTTTCCTTTTTACCTATCAGTCCTCATAAGACTGATCAAGAGCTAGTAAGAATTTTCCCAATACATAATGGAATACACAGTGAATGGAGAAAAAGTAATTTAGACTCTTTCCAACAAAAATAGATAAAACAGGCTATGAAGTCTGTGTACTGTTAGCTGACAAGGTTTATTCTTGCATAGAAGAGACACTTTTCCTGTTTTTTTTTTTTTTTTTTATACACAGACACATTTCACAGAAAAAAAGAACTGTGACAGCAGATAGCAGAACACTCATTGCTCAGGTAAGAAACAGCTATTAAGCACTCCATTCCAGAATTTAATTAACACTTTATCTAATCTCCAACCTGAATCTCTCTTATTGCTATTTAAGATTATTGCTTCTTAACCTATCACCAGTTGACATGAAGAATAGGTTACCACTTCCTTCTCTGTGGCAACCTTCTATTTTTTGAAAATTTCAATTTCCTTCTTCCCTCCTGTAGAAAAAGCAATCCTAATTCTTTCAGTCTTTCCATACAGGATATGCTGTCTAACCCTCTGTCATTACTGCAGCTTTCCTCTGAGCTTTCCCAGGCTGGGAATTGTCCTTGCATGCTCCAAAACGAAAGTACCCACTCTTCCAACCACACTAACAAGGACTATTGTACATATTTTTATATACAATAATCTATAGAAACTGATCACAATGGCTGCCTTTTTCCAAAACAGCATCAAAACACAGACTCATATTTAACAGTAATTCACAACCACAAAAAATCATCTGTGCAGCTCTACTTGCATTCATCCTGCTGATTATTCCACCCAAACTTAGCTGGGAGACTACTGAGTTTTGTGGAATCATTTTTTTTTTTCCCTATTGTTTTCCCTTCCTCTTGGTTAGTACCCCAATGTGTCATAATCACTTCGTACATGAAATTACCCTCAAACCCTTGCAGGTTTGGTAACCTGGATATGCTCAGCAAGCGTAAAGGACACTTGTTATTCCATCATCTCTTGCAGTAATGAAAACACTAAGAATGGCTGGACACTACTGGAGTTTTCCAAGCAGATTTTCACCAACTGTAAAGCAGTTAAAGCTTCATCAAGACATTTCTACCCTAAGCTTGAGTAAGTTTGACAGGCTAAGAGACTTGGTATCTACTGCTTCAACTCTCTTCTGCTTACATATTTATAGAAGTTAGCACTTGATTAAATAATACAGAATTTCATTTTCAGCTTTCTCCATACTCTTCATCACATCTACCTTTGCTCACTGCTGCATATCATCATATACTCCCACAAAGGGTGGCTAAGGAGCAGACAATCACCTCCTTCACTGGACAGAGGATACCTGGTTTCAATGTCTGTCCCTAGGTGGACAGGCAGTGGGAGCAGTATGCCCTGGCCCTCAGTACTCCTACAGGTAACTCCATCCAGATGCCTCTGAGCCCCTTATCACCTCCCTAGCAGCTATGACACAGCCTTCCTGCTCCCTTTCTGGTTCTTGTTCAGTCCAAAACAGTGGGGATGGTAAAGGGGGTGGCATTTCAGCAGCTTTTACAGCACAGAGCTGTGGCTATTGCTGCATGCCTCTTCATCTCAGGAGAACAGGACAAGCTGAAACACTAGTGGGCAGTGTTCAGTACGAATCCAGGAAGCCCAGCATCCTCCCTGCCAGCCAACTGCAGCACCCTGAACTTTACCTGGTTTTGGCTGAGGTGGACCCACACTCAAATTGGTTGAGACAATCCCAGACATGTACAGACTGGGAGAGGAACTCCTCGAGAGCAGCCCTGCTGAGAAAGACCTGGGGGTTCTGGTGGATTAACAACTTCACGAGCCAGCAGTGTGCTCTTGCAGCCCAGAAGGTTAATGGTATCCCGGGCTGCATCTAAAAGAGGGGTAGCCAGCAGGGAGAGGGAGGGGATTATCCCACTCTGCTCTGCCCTTGTAAGGCCTCACCTCCAGTAATGCATGAAGTACTGCATTCCAACACAAGAAAGACATGGAGCTGTTGGAGTGGGTCCAGAGTAGGGCCACAAAGATGATTGGAGAGCTGGAACACCTCTCCTATGAAGAAAGGCTGAGGGAGCTGGGCCTGTTCAGCCTGGAGGAGGTTCTGGGGAGACTTCATTGAGGCTTTCCAGTACCTAAAAGGAGCTTATAAACAGGAGGGTGACTGACCTTTTACACAGTCTGATAGCGATAGGACAAGGTGGAACAGTTTTAAACTAAAAGAAGGGAGATTTAGATTAGATATTAGGAATAAATCATTTACACAGAGGGAGGTGAGGTGCTGGAAAAGTCTGCCCAGAAAAGCTATGGATGCCCCATGCTGGAGGCATTCAAGGCCAGGTTGGGTGGGGGCCTGGGCAGCCTGATCTAGTGGATGTGACAAATCTGCCCTGCAGGGGTGTTGGAATTATATGATCTTTGAGGTCCCTTTCAACCCAATCTATCACCCATACTCTATCACTCATATGATTCTCCGGTTCCATTTTTTTTTTTCTAGTATGCAAGTAAAAAAAAAAAAAAACAAAACAACCTCCATAGCTCTGGAAAATGTTTGCCCCTATTAAAATGAAGTTTACTGTGACATAGCTATTTTTAGTCTGAGTTTTAGTTCATCAAGTAAAAATTAGATATTAACAACAGAAACAATTTACAGATGTTCTCACCACTTACTATACGTAAGAATCAATGCTTTGTATTTGGGTTTTTGTTTTGTTGTTGTTGTTGTTTTTTTAAGGTGGCTGGTTGTTATGGTTTGACTCAGCAGATAGCTAAGTTCCACACAGTTATTCACGAACCCTCCCCCCTCCCCAAANTGACTGCAGATGGAGAGGAGGTGAGGTCAAAAAAGATTCCATTGAATATAAATACAAAAAGCCATTCCAACTCTATACAACTGCAGTCTCAACTCCCACTATTCCTTTTTCCAATGTTCTCATTACATGAAACATAAAAAAAATGAGAAAAAAATAAACTGAGGGACCCAGAGGAACAATTACACTGTAGAGACTGGGTTGTTATAACCGCTTTGTCTGAACTATGAGGAAAACAAAAGAACCTTAAATACCTTTGGAAGATAAAAATAATTTTAGATGCCTACACAGCTAGTCAAAAACTGTTCATTTCATTCAATGTCAGATACTAATTACCATTTTAGTTTAAATCTACCAGAAAACTTATCAGAATAAAACAGAGATGCAAGAGATATTTTCAAAGCAAACACTTTAATGTAACCATGCATTTTTATAACGTGCAACATAGAGAAGAGGCAAGATTTGCAGAAAGTCTTATGGCTCAGTCATTTAGCAAAATAGGAATTAGGGCAGTGCAGGTGGTTACAGAAGTATTCACTGATGTTTAATTTTAATGAACCAATACGAACAATATGCGATAAAATCAGAATATAAAATGATGTATATTGCTAGAATTATCAAGAGAAATGCTTCTCTCCTGCAAGGCTCAATAGTTTTACACAAAAGGCACCTTCAGAGATTGTGGGTGTACAGAAACATGGGATGTTAAAGCTAACAGAAGCAAATAAAAGCATATATCAAACACACATAATATCTACACCTATTTAAGGCCAGATGCCTGTAGACTATCTAGAACAATTACTCCAAACTCTGTCCTTAAATTTATGCTTCTCTTTTGCCAGACTTTATTCAGTTCTCTGTCTCATAGCAACTAATCAATTGTCATAATTTATTTTTGTAATTTAAATAGAGAAAATATATTAATTTTTGTCTAATTAGCATTTGCCTGGGAATGCTAAAGCTTTCATATTATACAATATCAAATGAATATATTATGGAAAATAATATTTTCCATAATAATAGAACCGATGTTACCAAAGCTGTGCTACTCATAAGCTCAAAACCACAGATAGGTGCAACTCTTAAAGAAAGCTACCAATAATTTTTACTATCTGCCACAATTTCTTCATTAGTTCAAAGGTCAGCAAACATGTTTGCTACTCTGAATGATCACCGCCTTAGTGTCCTTATAAGGTACAAAATTATTTGGAAAGCTATTTATCTCTAGCAATTAAAAAAGATTTTTCCTGTCTTCAGAGAAGTGAAGGTTACAGTCTCACTTTCACTCAAAGCCTTAAAAACTGATTTTCTCCAGACTGATAGGGGCATCACTTGGGTGTGATTAAACTCCACACACCACTGAAAGTGCCATGCTGCCACACATTCACTTCGATACTGGAAAATTTCACTGTTTAACAGTGAGCCATGTAACAAGGCTCTCAAGTCTTATCCTTCCATTCATAAGTCAACACACACCAACCTGAGGTACCCAAAGTAATAAAATGAGTTGTGGTCATCTTATGCCACCTCCAAAAACAACTGTCACATCAAGTTCAACAGAAACCATCTTCACCTTTCATAAATCATTCTGGTCACTGTATAATTAAGCCAAAGCAGGAACAGGGTAACAGCATGCATACCTACACACAATTACCTAGGTAGACACTTCATTATTTTTCTCAATTATTTCCAAAAGTTAACTAATTGAATAGATAAATGTAATATTACACAATTCTGTCAGCTTTATTAGTTTCAACTCAATACCACTCACCACTATGAGATGAGGAAGCAATTTTTTTCTTCATATCTAAGCCCTATTTTGCTAGCTACTTCACAGTTCTATGGTAAGAGCATTATTGCCAAGAATAGAATAAATGGAAGAGGATTAATATAAAAAGTCATTAAAAGCCAATACATAAACATGGCTTTCATCCTTCTGAAACACTTCACAAAAATCACATCAAATATGCTGCATGAAGTACTAAAAAAACAAATGGAATGACAGATATGAATATAATAAATTACATTTAAAAAAAACTTTGTTAAAAATGTTAAACATTAAGCTATTGAGAGGTTAACAACAGATTTCATCAGGAGCAGCCCTAGAATACATCATATTATCAGGTGGACAAAAGGCAGTAACATCCTGTGAGATTGCTTACGATACAGTGCTCGAGACATTTCCATGCAAAGGAAAACTAGAGCATTACATACAAAGAAGGGCTATCAAAGGAGAGTAACAGGTGACACATGCTTTTAAAATATAATGTTAGAATTGGGAGACTTCAGATGATTTCAGCAGCTCAAAAGAGAGAGAGGAGAAGGAGAGAGGTTCAAGGAAGATGGACACCTAGAGTTCGAACAGTGCTGCTAGAGCAGTGTAAGGTGTCACCAAGTCCAGTCGCAAGTTATGGGTGGTTTATACAGCTTTCTGCAAAACAGAAGATCAGTTTGCTATTAGAGTTTTCTGCTTACAAGCAAATTGGAGTTTGATACTTGGAAGAAGTAATCACAGATCTGGTTCTAGAAATCATACTATGAAAGTACTGCTAAAATTACTGGACAGTTTCTGTGATGCAAAGAGTTCACTGAATCAAACAAGCAGACCATACAAGATTCAATGGAGCCTGCAGACAGCAAGAAGAATGGCACGGGACACCTGAATAGGAAGGCACAATCATGCAGCCAACAGTGTTTGAGAAATACACATTCAAGCCCAGAATTTGATAACTGATTGTGAATCAGTTATCCTCTGATGAGCATGAATTTAAAAAGAAAAAAAAGTTAACGAACACCTGATACAGGATATTAAAAGCTATCTTAAAACAGAGTTCCAATGTGCAAAATAGTTTAATTAAATCTGGGGTAGATTTTTTCCCCAAAACAACATCTCCCTGGAACATAATTTTAAGAGTCTCAGGATACATTTTACTCAACATGCATCCTTAGAAACAAATTCTTTGTTTCGAAAGCAAAATCTTTCACTTTCAGGCTATCAATTCAGCAACAGGATTGCTGTGGCAACAAGTATTTGGCAACATAACACTTGGTAGGTAGCATCAATTCAGTGACTTCAATACACTTAAGGCTGGTATCCATATCACACAAACACCATCTATTAATTTCAGTAGAGAAGGCATTAAGTGAATTACCAATAAAAACAAAGTACTTAAGGGTTTTTGTTCCACATAAGTAGGTACACAAGCAACACATCGGAGGCTACGCTGGAACAACTCTTTCAGTCCTTGTCCATGGAGAGCTACATAATTCTCTGGATTCTTGAAAACTTCAAACATTTCATGAGCAATGAAAATAACCTTAAAGCACCCAAACAAGCCCCATTCTGGGCTCTCCTCAACCTTCCCCAAGGGAGGTCTGAAAGGACAAAGAAAGAAAGAACACTCTAAGACCAACGTAGGCAGTCTGCATCAACCAAACATCCGGAAACACTACCAGCCCCTTAGCAAATGTTATTGTTTGCTTTCCACCAAGGAAGAAGTCTCAGCAATTGTGGGATCAGCACTACTAGTCTGAATGGAGACCTGCATTTGGAGAAACAGGCAGCGGGTTGCCGAAAACAGCTCTGGTCCCACTAATTGTTTCATTCCAGATCTTCAACTATTAGGCAAACTTTTCCACTTAGATTCCCTTTTTGTGAGATGGAAGCAAAATATCTTCTGCCACCTCCAAAGTATCAGTTCTATTTTCCACTGTCTAACTGCTCTTCAGCACGTATGTCATGCTGACATTTTTGCCAAGCAATGTTTTGCTGTGCTGCTTGCCTGCCATGCCTCCTTTCTGGTTCACACAAATTGCACCAGGTCTCTTAGAAAAAGATTTTATCCATGCAAACTGCTTCCCTAATACTGCTCAGCATACAATGTTTTTCTAGTGAAGTTTTTTCTAGTGAAGTCACACGGCACTGAACTGGGTTCTATACCTATTAAATAAATCAAATTATTAGCATCTCCGAAAAGATGTATTTCAGAGGAGACTAGATAACTATTAGCTGATAACCCTTCCCAGTTATATAACACATAAAAGATTTACTTGTATGAAACCTCAAGCTGTTTTGCCAAGCCTGAACTCTGTTGAATTTCAACTGCTGAAAAATATCTAAGAACTTGCACTCTCAGTAAATACCTCCTGGAAAGGGGGGGCAGAACAACATGAAGAAGGGCTGTCAATAATGCACTGAAAGCAATTTCAACATGTATTTCATGAAACTCCCCATTGATCAAATCTAAACAAAGAGTCTCAATCTAATTGAATAAGTGATCATAGCTCAATTTTACTACAGGATGGAGTCTTTTTGCAAAAACAGCTAAACTAAGAACCTGTGAAATTAACACTTACAAAAAACAATTCATGACTAGCATGAACACCCTCCAGACTACTACAAATGTCAAGGAAGGATAATGCTCAAATTTTTCAAATACTCACAGAACGCAAAAATCTATGACTATTTTCTAATCTACTTTTTCTTACAGTTTAGTACTTCCAATTTACTGATCAACGTTTTAATAAGAAACAGGATGGATACTTCAAAACATACATGCAAATACTCTAAAACCAATAAGCTCCTTGAGCTCACACATTACTGAATAGAAATACCAGTGAATCACCTCCAATGAATCACTGCACAGCTTGCTAGTTCTACACATTAGATGTTTGCTGATAGCTTCCCACATTGTAACCAGGCATCCTCTTCAGTCCATGGAGCTCTCAGCTTAAAAATATTTATTTAGAAAATGAATTTTATGAGAATCTACATGAGAATCTGTGCACAGGCTTGTTCTTTAACCTGAAGAAACTACATTTAGAGAGAAACATAACAGTGGGGAAAAAATATGCACCAAAACAATGAGATAAAAACATTTCTTAGGAAGACTAAATTCTTGCAAGGGAAGTGGGCTACTTTTTGTCTGCTTGTTTACTTTTTCAGTGCAAAGGAATAGGTAGTATATACACAAAAACTTTACCCCTTTTGGAAGGTTATTGGGAACAAGCCCAAGATACCTAAATGAGCCAGCTCTGCTGTGCACGGCTTCCTTGAAGCTGGCTACCAAACTCTCCCCCGTTAGCACTCCTCTGCTAACAATACTGAGACTGGAGATCATCTCTCCACCCCTGCTGACTCGAGCCCCTGTCTGCTGTTGCCTAAATCTTTCAACAAGATACTCATAGGCTGAATAACAGCATTCAGAGTGTTCTTTCTCATCAACTCTTTATGAGACTATCAGATCAAATCTTCTGTAAAGAAGAAAGATGTAAAAGCATGCTTGCCCATTCACAGCTAGACAGCCTGTCAACACTTTTGTGTACTTTTTTTTAACAGAATATTTTTTATCTGGATCAAAATTCACACTTTAAATGAATGAAAAGCAACACTGGATGTTGCTTTCTTTCTTCCCAGGGGTGAGGAAAAAAAAATGAAGAGAAGGAAATGGCAAAAAGACAATTACTTTAAATACACTTCAAAAGTTAATAGTTTTGTTTCCATTACATCCTGTTACCAATAAAAATGCATTTTTAATCAGTTCTAGACAGAAAACAGTATTCGACTACATGAAGAAGCTAAATAGCAATTCACACTGGATTACGCAACAAGATTCCTACAAATTTGAAGACATCACAGAACTACGTAACTTACCACTCAAAAAATAAGTAACAGATCGTTCCATAAAATGAACACAGCCTCACAGTTTCCTTCTGAAAAATCCCTAAATGAAGCTGCTGAAGACAGGATGCAAGATAACAGCCACTAAACTCAAAAAGGTCCCACACCTTTCAAAAGATATATCTGAATAACAGTAGTCCAGCAATAATCCAAATTTTCTCTAAAGAACAGATTCTAAGACAATTTTCCTTGCTTAACAGTAACCTTTTCAGCAATTTGCAATTGAACCCTGGTGCTAAGAGTCCTATCATTCACTAGTTCATACAGCATTTGTTTTAACCCAGCTATAGTTTCATCTATCAAAAAATTTCATTATGTGCAAACATACATATCTACATTAATTGTGATGCGCTCCTTGATTTCCTTCTCTCATCCTACTTCTGCTATTCTAAGAACAGTTTTTCTGCAAGAACTACAAGAGCAGGTTTTCTGTATTCCTACATACTCTTTATTTTACGATTTTATATAGTCTCTAGCATACATGCCCTCTCATTTCTCTTGTCCAAGTTGCTCATCAATCCTTGGTGCTTTTCAAAATTCATCACCTTCAAGTAAAGGCAGGTACAGAGTCATCACTCTTTGTTCTGCTTTGTTATCATTTCAGATGTGATATATCCTTTCAGATAATACTTAAATCCAGTTCTAATCATTTGAATAAATGAAAGCACTATTGATTCATACAGCTACCTTGGTGAAGAAAATTTTGTGAACCCAAGCCCACCACCATCACCCAACCACATAACCCATTTCCTGCATGCTCACAATAGCAGAGCAAATAAGCGAAAACAAACGCAAAAGGGTTTATAAACTGTCGCAAAGCTAAGGCTCTTTCAAAGAGCAGTATTATAACACATCTAAAAGTAGTATACATGGAACTGTATGTCTACAAAGGCAATTCTAGTAAAACTGAACTGGAAGATTATACCACCAGAGCGAGGGTCAACCAATCATCACAGCTGGCTCTTCCCATCAGTTTGTTGTGCAGACAAATTGACATGCATGTAAATGTCACCTAAATTTGCCTAGGACATGGGAGTGCCAACAACTGTTGTTTTTCCTCTCATTTAATAAAGTAAGTATTAATAAGATCAGACTCTTTCTATTGTCTCTACCCTGCACGGGGCAAGGTCTACAGCTCAAGGCTGTAATCTTGAAATCTACAAATGCTTTGTTTTCCCACCCAGTGCCTTTCTTTCACAGTAACGTATTTGACTCACTGTTTGCTGAAGACTTTTTACAGTGATCTAAAACTTATGTCTGAGTTTGGATAAGTAAACTAGTGCACTGTGCTTTATACACTTAAATATTTAGCTTAAAATCATTCAGCCACTCAGTGGAGAGCCCTTTGCAACTTCCTGGAATAAACAACAAATTTTATCATCCTATCTTTAACTACTTCTATTTCACATAGAATTTTTTTAGACCCAGAATGCACCCCATTTCACAAAATATTTCCTACCTGGAACAACAAAAACCACAATACTTATAATTTGGAAATTCTACCGATATCTTTTCCCATTTTCTACTCTAGTCCTTTTTAAAGGCTAGCACCAGACCTGTCACCTTGCAGAGACAAGGATCAGCATACCAGCTGTTACTTCCACAGTTTCACATCAAAGCGTCTCAAATTCATGGAAAATCATTTGCTGCTGCTGCCAGTGATTTTGTGTAATTGACAGTACCCGCTATGGGCACTTCCTATAAACATAGCCATAAACGTTCTCAAACTAAAACAATTCCTCTGAGTCAGAGAATATCTTGAGTTGGAAGGGACCCATAAGAAACATCGAGTCCGACTCTTGGCTCCACACAAGACCACCTAAAATTCAAACCCTATGTCTGAGTGTTGCTCGAACACTTCTTGAGCTCCAGCAGCTCGAGGCCTTGACCACTGCCTGGTGAGCTTGATCCGGTGCCAGACCACCCTTTGGGGAATAACCTTTTCCTATCACGTGTACACATTCAAATAATGCATTTAGCTTCCCTGTAATAAGGTGATCTGGAATATTCTTTTTAATCCATTAGTATTTGTTCCCTCAACAGCCTCCTCCACACTCTCAATTCCTCACACCACTCCAAAAGTTGAGTTTATAATTAACTTCTATGCTTTTAGCAAGTTCCTACTAAAACTCTGCCTTGGATAGCCTCATTGCAACATTTCATTTAATGTTCCAAGGCTTGTACTCTCTCCCAGTCTCCTCGTTGGTACATGATTTACACTCCTAATACATTTTAAAAATGTAAGACCTTGAGCATAACCAGTAACCTCACTATTCAATTATGGCTAACAAAGCTTGAATTCACAACTCAAGCCCTCTCTGTCAGGCTGTCAGCTTTATTTCAGCTTAATTCCCTACTTTTCAAATCGCCAGAAAACCAATGTCACCATTTTATCCCCATATATCCATTATATACATCAAAGGCCACACTTACCAACAGGAATGATCTTTATCTTATACTAAAATATACCCTTATTAGAAAAATGGGAAAGTAAAATTGTTTTCACTACATTATTCTAAGTACTCACACATCTAAGTGCACACATCTGGACTCAGAAATATTAAGCAATTGCTTATCCTTGCCACAGCAGGAATATAAGTCCAACAGTTGTGACATAAGTAATGATCTTCACAAATCATGAAAAAACACAATTCAGTCTTCTCCAACAATACAAGAATTTTATGCAAGGCTTGAACAATTTAGGTTCCAGTGATTTTTATACAACACAGTCCTGGTACGCCTGGAAAGAACTGAAGAGTTAAAGAACTGAAGACTCAGCACTGAGTAACATGAGCTGGAAGAAGAATTAAGTACACCTGCACTGCTTGTTTATTAATCAGGAAAAACTTGTCAGCCAGGGAGCAGTGCTCCACGTGTACTTAACTAAGGGTGACAATTTCCCGATTTTTGAAATGGGCAAAATGACACCTCGCCTTAAATCTCCAGTGCCTTGCCAGAGTTTCTCCTAGAAGAGGACTGTATCTAAGTAGATCTCAGCAGTTTGCTTTACTTTGTCTCCAACATCTTCATAGTCTTTTCAAATAACTGAGGAACTAACTTGCTTCCGTCTATTGGATTAAAAACTGGCAAACTCTGAATTACAGCAACTACCTTCCCTTATGTGCCTTGTCCCCCTTGCACAGATCATGCAGAGTGATCTCTAAATGACATCAGACGAAACAAGACTTGAAAAAGAAAAAAATATAAAATAAGAACTGGCTTACGACAAATCATGCAAATATCACATTATGACCGCTTCAGGGTGGCTTCTAAACATTAAATCCATATGTCACTGTTACTTTTATAGCGATTTGATCGAACATAGTAAAACATACACCAAATGCTAAAATTGATTGGAAGAACTGCAACTTGAAATCTATTGTATTTTATCACTCTTAGCATTTATTACAAAGACATTCTGAAAAAAATTGGCTTTGGGAGGTGCCAGGAACAGTACACATTTATTCTTCCTTTTGGGACAGTTAGAGCAAATACCTACACTACGCATTCAAGTTATTTTTGTACATTTTCAAAGGCTTTACTCTCTTGGGACAATCTGTGGAAAACAGTACAATTTGCTCAATTTTGAAGTCAGGAAAATCCGTGAAATAAAGCAAAGCTGTGCTCTTCAACATCTTTATCAATGACATAGACAGCAGAATCAAGTGTACCCTCAGCAAGTTTGCTGATGACACCAAACAGCGGTGCGGTTGATACAATGGAAGGAAGGCATGCCATCCAGAGGGACCTGGACTGGCTTGAAAAGTGGGCCCACAAGAACCTAATGAGTTTCAACAAGACCAAAGGCAAGGTGTTGCACCTGGGTCAGGGAAATCCCAGACACGTACACAGACTGGGAGAAGAACTCCTCGAGAGCAGCCTTGCTGAGAAAGACCTGGGGGTTCTGGTGGATGAAAAACTTCACGAGCCAGTAGTGTGCTCTTGCAGCCCAGAAGGCCAACTGTATCCTGGGCTGCATCTAAAAGAGGGGTAGCCAGCAGGAAGAGGGAGGGGATTATCCCCCTCTACTCTGCCCTTGTGAGGCCCCATCTTGAGTACTGAGTCCACGTTTGGGGCCCCCAGCACAAGAAAGATGCGGAGCTGTTGGAGTTGGTCCAGAGGAGGCCACGAAGAGGGTCAGAGGGCTGGAGCACCTCTGCTATGAAGACAGGCAGACAGAGGTGCGCTTATTGAGCCCAGATAAGACTCCAGGGAGACCTCAATGAAGCCTTCAAGTACTTGAGGGAAGCTTATAAGCAGGAGGGCAACCGACTTTTTACATGGGCTGACAGTGATAGGACAAGTAGGAACGGCTTCAAAGAGAGGAAATTGAGGTTAGGTATTAAGAAGAAATTCTTTACTCAGAGGGTGGTGAGGCACTGGAACAGGTTGCCAGAGAAGCTGTGGGTGCCCCATCCTGGAGGCGTTTAAGGCCAGACTGGATGGAGCCCTGGGCAGTCTGATTTAGTTTTACTCCCCCTGCTCCCTTGTGGTGGTTGTGGGGGAGGGAACTAGGTGATCTTTAAGGTCCCCTCCAACCTAAGCCATTCTACGATGACAAATATCCTAAGCATTGTATTTTTACATTTGTTTTAGAAGTTTAAGCAAAAACAAACTGCTTTGGTATCACAATCATGTCTAGTTTTCCTGTATTTTACTTTTTAGATTTATTCTACTAAGTTTTGCTTTGTTGTTCACTGTAGTTACACAGAAATGAAAATATATGGATGTTACATAATCATTTAAAGAGTACTTCAAATGCTGAATACTTTGGAAAATATTTCAACTTTTAAAGAAATTATATTGAGGAAAAACCATAACAAAAATCCAATCTATTTAGGATTGGCAGCATTGTTATTATGTAATTATGGGTCTAAAATGTTAGTTGCCATAACAACTTGGAACAGCTCTGCATCCATTATAAATCTTTTTCTCTCTCTTTATATGTATGCTTATTTTTAACCCTGTCTTCCTCCTGATGCACTTTTTGCTAGGCAACCTCATTAGCTGAATTCCTACTGTGTCAGATTGGCAGATACAATTGCAGGCATTCCCACAGCTAAACAAACATATTATCCTCACACAAGCTGCCAGATGTGCCATATATCTTATAAATGTGGGTTTGCACCTCCTTAATTATGCTCTCTTCTCTTAGCACAAAATCCCCAAATTCACCATTCCTTAATAAAGTGCTTAAAGACTTGAAATTACTATATCACGCCAGTTAACGGCACAATGCACTGCAATTTGTGCATACGCTTACTACAATAAGGCGAGTCATAAACCTCAAACTTTAAATTTAAACACTAAAATGAAATTATACCTACCTTCTACAATTTTACAAAGTTGTACCATCTCAGAGTAGATTAAATCTCTGAAAATGATTTATTTTACAACTATATTTAAAATTAAAAAACTTAGACAAGGATTGAAGAAAATTTGAACAAAGCTACCCTTCCCTCCTCTCTCTCTCTTATAAATCTCCAATATTGACAGGCATGATACTTATTTGTAGAATTTTCATTATAATGAAAAGCCATAATGGTAATAAAACTGTCTGTGTTGCCCCAGGAAACTGTATATAAATTAACACTGCCAACATGAGAAATCCATCAGAAAAATCACGCTATAGTTGTGATTATAAAGAAGTGACATAAGATAAAGGCATTTTGCTTGAATTACATTGCAAACAATAGTCCCTGCATCAGAACGGAAAAGTAACACAAGACTCATAAAAGCTGTGTAACTCTTCAGAACAAAATTATTTTTCCAATGATCTCCTAGTCCTCTTCCCAATAAAGGTCCAGACAAAAGCAAATCTGCTTCCATATATAAGACCATAAGAATCAAAGACCTGGGCAGTATTTTGAGAGCTGGAGAGCTCCTTTGCTGCACTGTTCAGAATCAAGAACCCTTACTTAAAAGGTATTTAACTCTTAGAGAAAGTAACAGCAGTGGATTCAAAAACTTTTCAAAATGCCGGAATGGCTGATGTTGGCAGGGACCTCTGCTCATGCAGGGACACCCAGAGCAGGCTGCCCAGGACCATATCTGGGTGGTTTTTGAGTATCTCCAAGGTGGAGACTCCACAGTCCTGCTGGACAGCTGCCGGACAGCCTGTGCCAGTGCAGAGGGAACAGTTCAGAGGGCACCCTGTGTTCCAGTTTGTGCCCATTGCCTTGTCCTGGCACTGGGCACTACATTGCTGAGATCCCCCAACTTCCTAGTTCACTGATGCGTAACAACAAAAATTTGGTCAGATTTAAAGTAATATAGTGCTAGCGCTAGGCATGGAACCTACCAGATCAAAGAAAGACCAGCACTGAAAATGAAGTATCATGTAAGAACTGTGTCTCTACCTCAACAGTCAAGAGAGAACTCTTGGCTAGACAGACTCTTCTAAAAGTAAAAATACCTACTCTTGGTAAAAATATCTAATTGTTTAGTTAGTGATCCAGTCTTTTATTTCATTTGAAGGTAAGATAGGCCATGACTTTAGGAACCTCAAAGCATTAGGAGATCTGGCCTTCATTCACTACTTAACTTACACAAATTTAGCACTGCATTGAACTAATTTTACCAGAACAAAATCTGAGCCAGAAGGCTGAATGGTCCCTGTTCTCTCACATTATGATAGGGCCAAATACCAAGTCAGATACAATTGACCTAGAATTGTGCCACACATCACAGCAATATTGTTTATTCTCTGGCTCATAGAGCAAAAGGTCCAATTCTTTATCATTAGATCTGAAGTCAGTCTTGTGTAAAGAAAGCAAATAAATCATCCTGCAAACTCCATGTCATTTTACCTACTCCTTATTACACAGTGCTCCAACGTGCCCACCTACTCATGAAGACACTAGTCTTCAGGGCTGCTTTCTATAGAATTAATTTGGTGAATAACTCTTTGATTTATATTTCAAAGGTCAATTAAGAATTCTGCAAATGGCTTGCATCTCATCAAATTGAGAGAAGATTAAAACTTAAGTCTTTTTTTTTTTTGATTAGCAGTGCAAATATACATGAAAAATGCTTGCCTGCCCTGTTGCCTCAGGCCTCCTTAGTGCATCACTTAGTCTCATTTAGCACATAAAAATGTACTTGGGGAGGGAATGACACGAATTGGATAGTTCCACCCTTAAGATCTTGTGTATATGCATTAATTTAAGTAAACAAACTGATTGCAAGCACTGAAGCAATCTTGCTGCAGCTTTGGATGTCCTTTGATTGTATGACCTTGTTCCTGTAGACACAGGGAAGTTTAAAGCATTACAGGACAGTGGGAGACATCGGTGAAAGAGTCGGAGTAAAAAGGAGAGGGGATGGATAAGAAATGATAAAACAAAATCAATGTTTTTCATTATTTAGGTGATGAAACAGAACTAAAAACAGTTATTATTTTAATTAACATGGAAGGTCAGAGAAAACATCATTATATGTAATTTTTCTTATTATTATAAATTTCCATCAAGTACAGAAGCATTAGAAAAGCATGCAAATTATTGTAGGGCTTTTTTAAAAAATACTTAAATTCACTTAATGCAAAAAAATATTCTCCTTCCTATAAACTCCAAACAAGAAAAGAATTAGTATAGAATTTAAGTTCAAATCTTTGATCAAAGTTTGTTTTCGTAAGATCTAGAGCATTTTAGACCTTACAAACAAACTAATACACCGATGACATTAAAGAAAAAAAGATGTTTTTAAAATGTTCCCTAATATTCTTGGAAATTATCTGAGAGCCCATACAGGAGCTCAAGTCAGTAATGAAAAATACAAAAATGTAGCAGTCCACAATAAAAATCATTTTTTGTCTCAAATTTAATTTCAAAATATAAACTTTTAAACAGAATTATAAAATATAAAACCAGCCAAATAATTTAAACATTCAGTCCATCAGCTTCAGATGTTATAATCTTGTCAATGAAGTTCCTTGACTACTACTTTCAGTTTTGAATTAATTGTAGATTCTTTTTTTTAAATTAACTGTTTAACGTAGCTTAGAATTCTTAGAGGAGTTGATCACCAGACCAAAAGGTTTTAATCCTGAATTTACATTTTATATTTGGGATAAGGGTGAAGGCAGAAGGATAGACGGATGGAGAGATGGAAGGATGAACAGAAAATTATATTTAAAAGCTTTGACTTCTTCTAGGCACATGCTGCAGAATCCTGAGCAGTTATCTACAGGATTGTGGGAAGGTAAATTGTAAAACGTTTATGCAAATCTTTAAAAAATTAAACATTTTTGCGACGATTCTTAAAGTATCGTAAGTTTTAGTTCCACAAGAATGTGACTCACAGCTTTCTATTTTCTTTCCCTGGAAGAAAAAAAGGGTTTCTTCATTGTTTCTACAACTATTTTTTTTTTTTTTTTTTTTT
>WBMW01005029.1:109832-130001 GCA_013396635.1 Penelope pileata
TTTTTTTTTTTTTTTTTTTGCCATTTTAACTAAATTTCTTAGTAAAATCTCAATGGAGCACACCTGAAAAAAAGTATCAGGCAATGTAACCTACTCCACACTTGAAGAACATAAGATTCATAATTATCAAATTTCATCCATCTGTTAAATTCAGTACCTACTCATTATGGCAACCAGTAGTGAAGGCTTAAAAGAAAGCAAAAAAAAAAACCTCACTGTACATGCCACTGTATGTTTCCAGTTCTTAAAACTCTGTTAAATACAGATGACATTGAATAAGTTCTTTTCTATTCCTTATTTACATCCTTAATCACAAAATTTTATTCCTTACACAAATCAAGTATTTATTTAGGTCGCTCCGAAAGTAATGCCTCCTATTTTCCAGGGAAACTGCAACAGCTAAAAAGAGCGCAATAACACTGTTTGATACAGCAAATTCGCAGCTACAAAACACTATGTTGAGAAATAGTAACCACATTAGCTATACATTTTTACCAGTGATGAACAAGAGCCTTCATGCCGCGCTCATAAAAATCTGCACAAGTGGAGGTGACCTGCTGTCGCTGCCTCCAGTGCTGAAACGCATCACCACCTACCACCTCACTGTGCTCACATCCACTGTTTGGTCTCCATCAGCATTCAGCAAGTGTCAATGAATGTCAGGGGGTGTCATTTTTCCTGCATGGAGGAATTCAATTCTACCCTTTGCTTCACCCACACTTGCACGTCAGACACCATCATGTCAGACTGCCCCTCTGTTGCCATCTGTCACACAACAACAAAATGGAACAGAATACTGGTGGGAAGGTTCAACCTCTACTGCCATGCCACCAACATCCACCTCTGACTTTGGGGGTGAACATGATAAAATAGGAGGCATTACTTTCAGAGTAGCCCTCATACTTGGAAAACTTGAGCAAAACATCAGCTTTATCTTTTCATGTATTGCTGTAGTGATAGAAGATCCTGACGAGTGATATCACAGTTTACTTGTGATACTATCATAAATGTGATTGTATCAAAAGCAATACAATCATCAATGCTGTTATAATTAAGATTTCAGTTAAGGATCGAAGAGATGGAGCAGATGGGATACAAGAGACATTTAAATGTAAATACCTTCGTTAACAGGAAACATCTTAAGAAAGCTACCAAATAATACGGAAGATAAGTGTTCATCTATTTAAGTCAGATGTATTTGAAAGTCTCTCCCAGCAGTGAAGTCACTGAAAGTCTCCAAGCAATCCATTAATGGTCAGCACATGGCTCAAAAAAGAACAAAGATTTCTCCCATTTGCCTTTTCAGAAGTCAATAGGAAACACTTAGCAAAGACCTGTGTGGTACTGCTTACCTGTTCTCCCCATAAACCTACTACTTGTGATTTATTCATGAAAAAAAGAAAACCCTCACTAACTCTTACCTAGGATTTTCACTTGCCTTCTTGTAGCCTGTTAACTGACACTGGGAAGCCTACATGAGGGATCTGTTCAAATCTCTGGTTTAATGAAGGCCTGCTCATCAAAACACGCATCAGCCACAGCTGTCAAAATGGCAAGAAAAATTATCCCTTTGCACCTCTATTGTAAAATTGTTGACATTCCTAAGTATTACTACCTCTAGTACAGGCTGCCTACTGCACACGAAACCCCAGAATGAGGAAGGCTGGGGTAATGCTCAAACAACTTTGGACAAACTTATATGGTGCTTCATATGCAATTTCCTTATTAAAACCATGCTGAAGCACAGCTTAAACGCTCAGATAACAGTAATACATGGAGCAGCTGCACTGTGCCTTATTGCCCACTGCAGGCCCCCAGGATGTCACCTCTGCTTCCTCAGCTCCAGACAGAGAAGTGCCCATCCTGGCACACAGCATTACCAAGCCCCTGGGGGAGGCACACCTCTCTCTATAGCACTGCTGCAACCTCCTCAAAGCCAGGGGCTTTGAGCAACCTGGTCTAGTGGGAGGGATCCTCGATCACAGGGAGGGGGGCTGGAACAGGATGATCTGTAAGGTGCCTTCGAACCCACATCATCCTATGATTCTATGATTTCAACAGCCAGCCGGACCAAGGAGAAAGAGAGGCTGAAGCACTAACAAAGTGTTCTAAGAGTGACCACAGTTGTAGTGTCAGGTCTTGACTCCACTCTTAAGACCTGTTTGCTGATGCCAATGACCAAGCATGGACAATATCACAAGGGCAAATATTCACTGCAGATGCAGTTATATCTGTCCACCAACAATTCATATTCCAACTATTACTTACATCCATACTTGGCTGCCTGCAACCTCCAAGATCTTCTCACAACATTTATTTTCAAGCCACAGTGCCACAAATACATTTAATCAGAAATATCTGATTGAACATAGATATCAAAACTAAGAATACTTTGCTGAAAAGGCATTAGCTTCATAATAAAACTACTGTTGATATCACCTTCATGCTTCATTCATCCCATGATATTGCTCTGATGACAATATTGTATCAATTATCACACAAGATTTTTTTTAAATGGCACAAAAAGTTTCACTTCACTTCTACTCTTCAAAACCAAAACAAAATCCTAGTTAATACAATGACAATATTACATCAGCTAGCTCACCATTTTAAAGAAGATTGGGACAAAAAATTCAAATATAGTCTTAAAAAAAAAAGTTAGATCATCTTAAAAAAAAATTAGTATTAACAGTTTGATTCAAACCATGAAAAATATTGTCTCCTACATATTTAACATCTCTTTATCCTTCAGCAGTTGTCACTTACATTCCAATTACCAGTGGGAGAACAAATTATGTCATTATCTGATTAAGGCATATTGCACCCCAATATGATGCCAGCCAATTTTCCACTAATCTTATGCGCTGTGTAGGTACAGCTCATGTCTCACCAGCTCAGTGGTGTCAACTGTAGGAGACTGTGTCAAAGACCCAGCTTAAGGTCAAGGTACATGACAGCCAGTCCATGCTTCTTATCCATACCACAGAAAGCATTAAGGCTTTCTGTGTAAGATTTGCCGTTTGCAAACCTATATTGTCTGCTTCAACCAAATAATATTATCTGCCATTCTTTTCTTTCGTGTGCATGGAAATGGTTTCTAAAATGATCTGCTCCATCAGATCTCCAGAGCAGCCTGCAGTTCCCTGCAGCTTCCTAATTGTCCAATCTCAAGGATAGGTGTGATGCTACCTTTTTCCAGTCCTGAGGAATCTCCTTTTGAACATGTGAAAGAGCAGCCCCACAATAACATTGGACAGCTCCTCTAGCACCCGTGTATGCACCCCAGCTGCTCTCACAGACTTGTGCATGTCCAGGTGGTTCAGTGATTCCTAACTCTGTCTTCATCCCCTACATGTACGCTCATAGACCTGTAAGGCCTGAGGACAAGCCATACCTGTGAAAACTGAGCCAAAGATTTAGTAGCTTAGTGGGCAGTAACGGTGATAGGAGGATGGTTGGACTAGATGATCTTGTAGATCCTTTCCAACCTAGTGTTTCTATGATTCTATGAAAGTATATCCACTTTTTAATAGGTCCCTAACCACACTGAGCCTTCTTCTTGCTGCCAATGTACACATGTAAATCTCCCTTATTTCTCTTCACATCTCTTGCTAGCTTCAACTCCAGCTTAGTTTCGGCTTTCCCAACTCCATCCCTGCATAAGCAAGCAATATCCCTGCATCTTCCCCCAAGCAGCCTGTCCCTGCACCTGTCTCTGTGTGTGTTTCCTTTTTGTGCTCAAGCTCAGTGAGGAACAACAATTTCATCCAAGACAGCTTTCTGTCATGCTTGTTCAACACTCTGCACATGGCAACAATCCATCCTTCATGCTCTTAGGGGCTGCCTTTGATCAACCAGCTCTCCTGGGCCCCTTCTTTGCCCTTCAGGGCACCTCCCTCCTAAGCAGGTCCCTGAACAGGTCCCAATCAGCTCTTCAAGATAATAAGAATGTAGTTCTTCTGTTCATCTTAGTTACTCTTCTCAGAATCATAAACTCAAGTCATATGGTCACACAGTCAGTTCAGCTGAGGCTGTCCTCAGTCATCATCATAGATGACCTGTAGCAGATGGACAATAATAAAACATCACTGGTGCTGATTTGTCCTCTGATCCTTACTTGCGAGCAATCTACTGTTTAGTAGTTTTACTTCTTTCACCCTCCTTTATAAAAATCTTTATATAAATTCAACATAAATATTGCATGAATATAACTTCATATTTATAGAAATTATATATGTAAATTAAATTGTGTGTATTACCAGTAAAATGAATTTTATATAAATGTAAGTAAATTTACATATTAAGCTTAATTTTTTTTCCTTTTCATATTATATCAGCTGACAGGATTAAAAAATTTATTTACTCTTGAGGGAATGATCTGATTTTAAGTACAAGGATTCCTGATACACATTGGTCCATGATTCCTTTAAGCTATGGTACACGGGCCTTTTTATTGAGTATGCAGCATTTACTTGATTCAGCAGTTTTCTTTGTACAGTCATCTGCTCCTGGGTAACCATCATTTTTTAACTGGTGATACCATTGCCTTCCTAATCCACTTAATGAAGTTCAATGCATATGTTTTGCAACAAAATGTTATCAACAGAATTGAGATCTTTGGACTATATGCCTGACAGAAAGCTATGAAGAAGGTACTTAAGTGATTCTCATCATCTTGGAAGGGTACTTATGCACGAATGCATATATCCATTGTATGATGAATGAGATGAATGGACTCATCTCTCAGTTTCACACAAGATCCGACCAAGGGCATTTGGCAGGATCATGCAATGAATAACCTGGGGCTGACAGGGTGGACTTTAGATGACATTAATCATGAAACTTGAAACACAAGCTGTTGTTCACAAACAGGTAGCATGACCTAACAGCTCCCTGTCTGCCTCTTGTTTTTACGCATCTCCTCATTCTAGCTCCTTCACTCCCTTGTGCTACTGGTTCAGGTGCTTGTCAGGCCTTTCTGAGAGTCAACTCGATTCACAAAGCCAGCTGAATCCAGGGAAACTACAGCAACATTTTTGCTGGGTAATGAGTTACATCAGCTCTCAGTAAGCTCTGATGAGTAAGCTAGCTAGAGAAGCTAGCTGAAGTGTAGAAGTAGGGGAAGAAAGAGTCAAGAGAAGTAGAATAATCTCTTTTTAGCAACAGTAAGGTATTAGGCTGGCTCACTGTGACCTGCGAAGCTGCAGCCTAATTGGAAGCTTACAGGAGCTTAAGCTCTACCTGCAACAGTAGTCTAATTAGAAAGAAGAGCTGTTACTGCCACCCACAAAGCCCAAAGCCAAAGCATCCTGCTTCCAAGTCACCAAAACCAAGAAGCAGAGACAAAGAGCCTGGGCAAAGCCATCTACTCACTTCGGGCACAGCAGATTTTACTGTTGTATGTTTTTCATTATTTCTTTTTACAGAAGTCCAGAAGTTTTGAGATCTCAAAGCAAACCATAAGTTTAGTGAGAGACGTGGACAGAAGTTAAAGGCTGCATTAGCAGACAGAAGAAGAAAAATTAGTAAGAACTGTTTCTTCCGTTCGAACGCGTTGAGCTTTCTGATCCTTCATTCATGGGAATTAAGAGAAACCAGAAGCAAGACAGAAATGCTTAGTCCATATTGTTTGTTGACTTTCTCTAAAATAGTACAGCATATCTGATTTGTGTTTATACATGGCTAGGTTTTCTTCATCAGGGGAGTTAAAAAGATTTGATCCAAAATACAGTAAATCTTTTTACAGCATCTTTTTTTCCTAGTGTTTCATGTTCTTCATTGATGCAATATCTGAATAATGTTCTATAATCTATGCTAAAACAATTTTAAACAGAATTACACTTTCAAGTTCAGGAGAAGATTGGAAGAAAGGAAGAACTTTGGACATTACTATATCTGAGGCAGCAACATCATCCATGAATACTTCAGAAGGAAACAAACTATACTCACAAGGCAAAGCAACACAACCGCATCTGTTTCCGTACCTGAAATACGCGTATAAACCTGCTCCTTCTCTACTACATCCACTGAAGTAACTGCCTTTTAACAGTATACATAGTTGCAAATAAGGTTAGCATAACCCCCAACACAAAGGATTTGCCTTTTCAACGAATCAGTATAGAAAATTGGGAAAGGGAACAAAATCTCAACCAGGATGCCCCTTCCTCTCGAAGAGACGCATGCCTTATTCAACCCAATGAACTTGATAACAGCAATTTGAACATGTATCTGCACAAGTCATGACAGAAACGTCCAAATTAAAAAAAATCTCACTGTTTTCTGAACAGTTGTTTCATTAGTTCACTAGAACTTAAAAAAAGCTTAAATCTCAGTTTAGTCAAGATCTGTTCTGTAAAATAATCTACTTTTATTATTACTGAAGCTTGAGTTACCATTAGCAAACATCAGTGATTGCTGCACCAGCATAGACTTGCAGCAAAAGCACAATAAGGGAACATAAATTACATACTGAGCAGCAAAAGAGTTAGAGCCCAGAAATCACTATTTAAGCAGACAGGAAAATTTCAGGTATTGTGCATAGAAAAATGTGGAGGAACACCCCTCTTCATTTTGTGGCTGTTTTGCAGCTTCCTCAATTTTACCTCATCTTACTTTTTTGTTGTCAGTGCTTTTAGAGACATTACCTCTTCTACTATGTGTGTTATCATTGCTCTGGTTATGGGTATATAGGTAATTTAGATATTCCCAGTTGTACAAGAGGTCCTTTCCTACAGCTGGGATTACTCTGCACTGAATTCGAAGCTGCTCCCAGCTTTGCTTACATTTCCAAGAGACTTCGTCTCTGCTGTGACACAAGTGAAAAGTTACCCATCCACAAAGGGTTACTGCAACACCTCTGCCTGCTCATGGTACTTCTGGAGATTATTGATGAACAATAGTCCATGTTAGCACCCACGGCAAATTACTTGTTCTGTTACAGTTTTTTCCCCTCCGTCTTGACTTAACAGTATTGTTTTTTGTAACACCACGATGTTATTCCTTCACTGCTTCCGCCAAAGAGTTCCCATATCATTTTTACTTTCCCTGCTGTAGGTAGAAAGCTTATTTGTTTCTCATTCTGATAATCTGGTTTCTTCTATACCCCCCACAGGACAGCCTGTAGTTACACTGTTGTTTCAATTTGGCATTCATTAGATTACTAAAAATTATACACACGTGAGTGGGAGGGAAAAACGAGGAATAAGGTTTCTAGGCAGGTCAGCCTACAGAAATGTCAATGCTGAAGAATGGAGCAGCCAGAAATATACGAGCAGCAACAGAAAGGGAAGGAAGTAGGTCACCCAGACTTATACCAGAGTGGAGCAGCCATGTAAACACAGTACAAGTACACATGCAGTATTTATCATCTTCTCTGTGAAAAAGTCCAGCCAAGCAGAAGGGACAAAATCACCAGATATCCTTGTACCATGCCATGTTTTGTGAGCAGGAACAAGAGAGCTGTGCTCATGCTCTGAGCCAAACAAAGCCACATGAGAGAAGCAGCACTATGTTAGCTTGGACCTGGCCCCCCACTATGCTCCAAGATAGCCAAAAATCCCAGGGTGAAGTAAACAACTGTTACCTTCAGGAAAAACAACAAAAAACCCAGCAGACTCAGAGATAAATTGATGGAGATTGCTGGCAGGACAAGGGCACAACAGTAACCATCAGACACAGCACTCAAAAGCTGGGCTGGCTTGCTCCTCGCCATGCAGGGAAGCAGGGAGAAATCATGTTTCAGGCTTCAAGCCTTGCTCGTTCTGAACACTAAATGCCTCAAACTGCAACACTTTCCACACTGACAATATGTTATTCTTTTTTGCCCTTAACACCAACAGGCTAGCACAGTACCACTTTGTTTTTTGGCCATCCTTCACACTGCTATCAAGACAGCAACTTCAGGTAACGTCTCTTTTACTGACAGTGCCTCCAAGGTAACTGCTGACTCCATATACGTCAATGACTTACAGCCCAGCCTTCTGATTTACTCTGAGGGTGGTGAAGCATTGGAACGGGTTGCCCAGAGAAGCTGTGGATGCCCCGTCCCTGGAGGCATTCAAGGCCAGGTTGGATGGGGCCCTGGGCAGCCCGAGCTAGAGGGTGACAGCCCTGCCCATGTCAAAGGGGTTGGAACTGGATGGGCTTTAAGGTTCCTTCCAAACTAAGCCATTCTATGATTCCACGATTAACAACAGTGGGAACTGCCCAGAAGTGGTCACAGCAATGGCCAGTGCAATTTGAACTTCTTGTGATGCTGAGATGTAAAGCTAAACAGCTGCACAATGGGCAAAAACACAAATGTTGTGATAACATCAGCAGCACGTGGCAATGTAACTCTTGCTAGCACCATGGCAAAGGTGGATTTAGCCAAGATTAATCTACTTCTTCAGAACTCTGCCTGTAGCAAATGTATTTTTCAGTTTGCTTTAATTACCCCAGACTCAGAGAAAGAAATGAACTAATATGCTTAAAAATACTGTACTAAGGAAAAAGGAAGGAGGAAGAAAAAGAACTAGCAGGCTTTTCAGAAGGCAGCATTTTATACCACTTCTGCTGGAGTTTGTTTACACTATACTCCAACTATGTGACAGGTTCTAAAACATACCTGAGACATTCATTTGAGGCATATAAGCAAGTAATAACATCAGTCATTCAAGAACAAATGAGCTTTTTGGAAATCAATACTGCATGGAAGAAACACTATGGGTAAACAAAATATAATCTTATAACTTTCAAGGTAAAAGTCTTACTTTCAGTAACGCTGTGTCAAAATTTCCTGATAAAAAAAACTGGTTTATCTAAATGTATAAAAGCAATGCTACACACTGCATTATCTGTAAACACTTCTCTGCTCTCCTCTTTTCTTCACTTTATACCACGCTAAGTGTTCTTGAGAACCACAGGGAACCCTTGGAATTGGTCAATAGATTGATTAATGTACTGTACTGAGCAAGCCAAATAGGATTGGGATGTTTATAGGTGTTCTTTCGGCACACATTAATTGTACTATACTAACAAGATAGGCTTCTTTCTGTTGAAGATGCTACTTACAAATAATACAGACAAGAAGTCAAACATAAAAGGTCACTGAGTAAGAAAAGCAGTCAAATATGCTCTTTCTGATAAAGTAAGTACATCAAATTGATTCAGCTCTGTAATATATTGACAAGTTAGATGGGAAAAAAATAGCAGTTAACTTTTCAGGCCAAGGAGTAGATGAAGGGGAAAAAAAAAGTTATCAGTTTAAATAAAGCAGATCTACGCTCTCAAACCAAGAAATGTAGAAGGAGACACAAGCAAAAATTCTTAATAGTCCCAAACACAGACCCAAGCTTTTACAATTTATTCCATATGTAATGACTCAGATAAGCTTTCAGTGACCAAACTTTAAAACCACTGCCTTCCTGAGTTGTGTTTGCCAATCCATGCATCAGTAAACAAATTATCTCGCACATAACTTCTCTCAACTACTGCCTTTACACTGGTAATGCAATCCACATAGCTATAAAACCTCAGAAAGTCAGTAGTCAGCTGCTCAGTGGACTGGTAAACTTGGTTAGTCTGCCTACTAAAACAGTGAGACCCAGAAACCGTTCTGTTTGAATTTGCAAAACAGTAAGCGTTGATCAGCGTTTCCAGGGAGAGCCCAGAGGAAACCCTGTGATCCACTTTCCCCACCTACTCATGAAGCTCACTTTTTCCAAAAGCCTCAGAAACACTCAGCTTTCACCAGGCACTGCTTCCCAGTTCACGTTTGTCTTAAGGCACCCATACGTAACCACATGATTTATGTATGGGTTGGTGGTTTCATTTCTACAGGAGAAAATCCAGGTTAAAGTGAAGTAAAAGGCCAGAAGTTTCATCTATATGACCCACACATTACAGCTTTCCTTTCTGAGCCACATTCATACTAAAAATCTATATTAAAACACAAATTTCATGACCTTCTGGCTCCCCTCGCTCATTTAAACACCTCATGAACATGCTGGTCCTGTGCAGAAATTCATTTTGGGTCATGTGGGTGACACAAAAGCTATTTCATTTCTGTAGAAGACAGAACTTAAGTGGCACACAGCTAACCTTCCAGATCACAACAAATATCTCAGCTCTAATTTGTACAGGAAAATTAAAGTTGCACGCAAATTTAAGCGTGTAATTTTTGTATTTCTTTCAGGCACTCCAGAGGTTTATCTGACCTTCGTACCCATCGACACCACCAGCTCCCATGCCTCCTTCATCCGCTGCACCAGCATAACAGCTCTTTTCACAGCTGCACAATGAACTGGATCAATAAACTGACCAATGCCAAATTCTTTATTTTTTTCCCTGAGTTATTATTTTTAATCCACACCAATTCCCTGACCCAATTTGCTGCACAACCCCATGTGTGTCAGAGCAACTGGGAGTAGGCAGCAACATGAGAATGCATCTGGGAATGACAGGATATGGAAACGAGCAGCCACAGACATTCTGCCTAAAACCCATACAAAAGCAATTACCGTGGAAGTGTGGCCTAAGACTACTTGTCAACACACTTATTTGCATTGCCCTTCATAGAGTGTGTTCTCCATTCTGAGTCAACCATGCAGTCTTCCACTAGGGAGCCCAAAACATCATCCTAAACCTAAATCTGCAATGTTTTACAGTTCAGGACCGCTATGCTCACTATTTTTATTTATTTTCCAAAGAGCACAAAATTTAGTTTTTTCTTTAAAAGAGGGCAACACGCAAGGTCAAAAGTAATTTCTGCAAAGTCAAAATTAATTCTTGCAATGTTATTCACTGCAAAGGCATAAAACATTGCATTTGTGAAACAATCTGAGGCACATCTTCACAGATGTAATCTGTTCTCCTTTAGCCACGCTAGACAGCGAATGCAACCAGGGACCAAGGACCTTCCCCACTACTATTAATTTATTTTCTGTAGATTTCTGGAAGACTAACTCACAAAATTACCACCTATGCAATCCAAGCACATTATCCATCTGAAAGATTGGAAACAAGATGTCCATCTCAGGACTTCGCCATTGTCCGCTATAATTTAGACATTCTTCAAATTGCATTTGTATCCAGGAGGGTAATAGCCCTTACATTAAAAAAGTCCTTCATTAAGTGGTTCCCCATCACACAGGCCATTAGAGGCCTGACCCAGCAAAGCCTCAGAGTAATTCTGCTTTTAACAGGCAAACCAAACAAGGTAAATAAAATATCATCTCCAAGGGTAGAAACATCAGTAAATGTGTTATTAACATGGATAAAACTACCCCTTCACAAACTCCCAGTGACATAAGAAAGCACTATTATTTATGTTGTCTTCTACAAAATGAAGTTATCTACAAATAACAAATAGTCCCCTTACACAACTGGAAAAAATCCATATCTAAAATTGGATTTCATCTTAATAGTGTTCTCTAATTTCTATCTTGTACCGTATAATGTATAAAAAAAAAAAATCATACATCTGAAAACATGTCTGCTCTAAAGGACTTGCTTCAACATACAAAAGGTGTCTGTCTCCCTTAGAGGTAACAAAGGGCATTAGGTAAATACTTCATTTTAATCACCATGTCTAAAAAGATATAACACCTGGGACACCTCGCCTCACACAAAATGCATATTTCATATTGTGGAACCATTTCTACATAAGGAACAACTAAACAGACCTGGACTATTGAACCTAGGAAAAATGATGTCAGAGAAGGGTTCATGTTTTACTGTAGAAGTATTAAAGAACAAACAACAGAAAAAAACACCACAATGGAATGGCATAGAGAAGGAGATTAGGAATCATCTTTGCTCACTTCCTATTACAAGACACCCACACAAATGAAACAGAATTAGCAAGTAAAACAATTAAGAGACTATTCTCATAATTCGTAGTAAACACTGTCCACTCTAAGTTGTATATGAGCCCACAGAGAGTAATACAAAGGTGACAAGAGGAAATAAAAAACATCAATTCATTGAGAAAACTAGTAATAGAGACAGTTCCTGGTTGAGGAAATTGCTAACTGCAAAGCAGCTGGAAACTGGGAGAACAAACTGAGGAATTATCCCTACGCATTTGTCCTTCTTCTATAGCCTTCCCTGGGCAAGTGCCAACAGTCACGCTCAAAACCAGCCAATCTTCAGCTGTCATGGTTTGACTCAGCAGACAGCTAAGTTCCACACAGTTATTCACTCACCCTCCCCCTTCCCCAAATGGGACGGGGGAGAGAAGTAGAGAAATACGCAGTAAAACTCGTGGGTTGAGATAAACACTATTTACTAAGATAGTGAAGAAAGCCAAAGAAATAACAGTACATGTATATGTACTTTATATATAATGTGTTATATATAAAGAGGATACGCAGAGCAAGGGCTCACAGCCAGCAGCGACCCTTCCTCCCGGCTAACCTCTTCCATAACAAAAAGCAACAGGAAACCCAAAACAACAATCACATGATGTTATATGGTATGGAATAGCTCTTTGGTCAATTTGGGTCAGCTGCCCTGATCCTGTCCCCTCCCAGTTCCCAGCTCCTTATGCCCCCCCCAACTGTTTCACTGGCAGAGGAATGTGGAACTGGAATGTGGAACTGAACGTGTCCTTGGCTCTGTTCAACACTGCCAGGATGTTATCAGTTTTGTTTCTCTTCTGAGGCTAAAACATAGCTTCGTACTAGACACTATGAGAAACGTAACTTCTGTTAGAAACTAAGACATCAGCTTAACCAAGCACTGTCGCTTTTATATCATCTTGGACAACAGAAGTGTTTTCCAAGGTTTAATAGGTAATCCAAAGGTTATCATGTAAACTGCAGTTTTAACAATTTAGAAGACGGTATTTAAAGCTGTACACAACCACCTGCCCTAAGTATTAATTTTATTTCTAAATTAATCATCATGCGCTGCACTTATTTTTCCCATAAGAGAAGTTAAATGGCTTTTGCCTTCACTCATAATTTGAGAAATACAATGTAGGTCAGTATAAAAAAAAAATCTGAAGTCGTAGTAATTACTCAGAGGTAATTACACTTGTCTTACCAACAATGATTACTATGACTATACCTACAAATTGCTTTCTGTTATGAAAAGCTTTCACATTTTCCAAGTCCTCCCAATCATATGCCATTAGGTCTGAAATTTCGTATGATTTAACCTTTTCTGAAGCAAAACACTGGTTTAAACCCCTCCCTTAAATCAAAAGGATCAAAAGAAAACTGAATCCCCAATTTCTCCCTTTTCCCATTAAAAAAAAGGGGGNNNCTCATAAAAAAAAAAAAGGGGGGGGGGGGGGGGAGGAAGGATAGGTTAAAGTAAGACATTTTGAAATTACTGAAGATTACAACTTGACATTTTAAAATTGGGTATAATGTTTTATGACTATAAAGATTCTGGGTGAATGTTAAAACAGCAGTCCTCCCGAGACAAAGCTCTACTGGGATACATATTCCTGAAGCTAAGGGCAAGGCTAGGATATTGCATTGGATTCCCAACAGATCTAAGAGATGAGGACTCCATACACTACAAAGGATGACCTAGGAGAGGACTTCAACACAGGAATTAAGGAGCTTTGTGACCATCTGAAGGATTATATATTTCTGAGAAGAAGAGATGGGGAGACAACAGTCACTCTATCCTAGCACCTCAGTTTCTGCACTGGGAAACTCTCATTATCAGATTGCACAGGAAAAAGAGTGGGCTTACTCTGGTCCCTAAGAGACTTCTGGCTTCTATTAAAAACTTTTAGTAGAACATTTTGCAGAAGCGAAAGCAGCAGCAGTTTAATTATGCCTGTACCTTCATTAACATATCTTATTGGACCTGGATAACTGCTTCATGAGTGCATAAGTGGTGCTTTCTAACCTACAGTTTCAACAGTAAACAGTTAAGTTGCAAGGTCAGCAACTTCAAAAGATACCTGCACAGCAGATTATTACACAGTTATCTCCCTTCTGCCTCCTAACATCCTGCTGCTACACTTCCTGCAAACCCACCAACACAAAGCAATTCAACACTCATTTTAGAATTTTTTAAAAATCTTAGACTTAACATAAAATTTAAGATTTTAAAGAATGTTATTACAAACAAATTAACTTAGGTATAGAGACACAGCATAGATTTCAGTCTGAAGACTGAATTTCTACATGATATCTAATCAGATGACTAATCAGATGACACCATTTGTTCACTTGTAGTCTGGATCCCATTTACAAGGCATTAGAATTTTTAAACAGTGGTCCAAGAAGCATGGAATTCTATCAAAATAAATAAAATTCTATAAAAATAAATAAGCAAAAGCAGAGTCTCTTCTGTATTTGTTTTGGATCATCTCCAAAACATCCAATTATTTCGTTGAATTTTATCAAGTAGACAATTTCACATACAGCTGTGGGGAAAAAAAAACCTTCCTCCAGAAGAATCTACATGCTGCACTCACAGGAAATGGTTCTGTAGCAGAACCGAACAGAAATCAGTTGCCAAATTCAGAGATCACCGTGTCACTTCACTCTGAAGACTGTCTACAAATGACAGGTATGTTGTTCGAGAGATGCAAGAAGAAGCTACCTTGTCATGTAGATTCATTCAAAATAAAATTCCTCAAATTGCTGTTCTTCCTATATAAGATGTACCTCAAGTCTGAGAATACCAGATTTATTTTTACAAAATGCACTGCAATTAAAATAACCACACCCCATAGACTTTGAAAAATGTAAACTGGAAAGCGATTAATTTCTGCCTTCCTAAGGGAGATATTATTTTGAATTTGTTAATGAGGGTATCAGTGTCATGAATGCTCATGCTTCAGGGCTTAAATTTACTCTTCCTTACACCAACCTGAAGCATCAAACAGTACATTAAATGTAACGTAGAGCTTGCTTAGCGCATTAACCTATTTTGTAAGACATGGGCATGGTAACAGTCGCTATGTCAGTGACTCCAAAGCAGGGGAAACCCAGCTATTTAGCAGTTAAAAAGCAAAATTATATACACTAACAACCATTAATAACCTACAACAACACATAAAAAGAGGTAAAGAAATGTTGAAGTGGTTAGGTTACTTCTGTGTGGCAACATTTCCCACTCCTCTTTCCCGCTCCTCCTCCACACATACCTCACTTCACAAAACCTTTTAGATACAAATAAAATAGCCGTGACCTTTTTTCCTCCTCTGCATGATTAATTACTTAATGTACTATTAATTGGAAAGTGTAGCTGAATTTCAAATGCTTTCATTTTCTCAGCATATCATGCTGTCTGGGAAGCACCGATTAAGCTGTTCATCAAAGGTGAGCAGGCAAGGTCATGCAGGCTGTACCTCTTCAGTTATTCATTACCTGTCCTAAATAGTAATTAACAACAGCAATATTTCCATAAATCAAAGCTTTTCTGATTACCTTCAGATGATGAGCAGTTTCAGCGGGAAAAGGGGCAGGATGAGTTTTTGCATTTATCCTTTTTTCACCATTTGTTCTATTACATGCCTGAATTATTCAATCTATATATTAGTTGTCATTTAAGATTCAGGATTTCACTGAAAGTCAACAGGAATTCCACAAAGAACAAGGAAGAGGTTATCACTTCCTTTCTCCCTCCCCTACGTCCCTTCTACTCCCACTTTAAAAAGGCGATTCCATCTAAGAAGGTCTTTCGATTGCCAAGATTTACTATTATATTTATTATTCTTATTACCTCCACAATCAAATTTAAATTGGAGATCACAGAGTGTGGTCTTAAGGCCATATTCAGTGAAGTCCTGAGTTTTTAAATACAGAAGCCTATTCCCTCAGTATCTGTGCAGATTCTCACCTTGAGGCATCTCAGGTGGCAAATAGTGAGGCTCTTGAGCGCTGATGTGTACCCAGTCAAAGTCATCATACAAGTCTTGATGGTAGTCACAGGGCCCTGGACCATCATCGAACGTACATCCCCCTAGGGAAGAAATATGTTATTAGTTACAAATGCTATGTTTATTTAAAAGTAGAGATCTTCCAAGATTTGTGCCAAGGTATTCTCCCCGGGCACGCCACGACTATAGAGCCCACATAGCCTCTAGCACATCTCTCAGACTTGTCTGCACAAAGCTAAAATCCGCAAGCAGCTCATCCATCAGTGTGCCTCCCTTTCTAAGACATCTCCGCTTCATGCAGCCAGTTTCCCCCAACAGCATCTTCTGTCAGAGCAAGAAATCACTGGGCCCCAGTGAAACAGGGTCCAGAGCATCTGCAGGACAGAGAGCAACAGGCTGTCCAGGCCAAGGGGAAAACAAAAAGCAATGCACTAAGCTAGAAAAGTAATAGTTTAAGTCAACAGCCCTGATGCACTGAAAGCATAAGCACCAAACACCATCTACAAGGAAATAAATACTGTGCCCAAAACAAAGGCAGCCAGTATAATTAAAGTTATTTTGAAATTAAATGCCTGCTGCAGAATGAATTGCTTTATTAAACCAATCTAGTATAATGGAACACAAATTAAAGGCACTTTTTCAGAGTTACATAAGCAACGGGTATGAAAACTTTACAACTAAAGTTATGAGGAGAAGTGACAGGAAGAAAGGAGGTAGGAAGCAATACTTTTTTCTTCTTCACCTTTTGTAAACTTATGTAACACAGTGGTATCTGTCCTGTCTCAATCTATATGTTGTGGTTTTTTTTTTAAAAATGTGTTCTTCAATGAAGGCAATTAAGTAAGTTTGGAAAAAGAAGTTTGGAGAAGAAAACATGGTGATCAGAGGAAGATAAAGGTTTGAGAAAGAAGAAACACAGGAATCAAAGGAAAAAATAGAGTGTAAACACAAGAAAATGCACATCATGCATACAACTTTGAAGCATCTACTATTTCCATTCACAGTAAGCAGCCCTTGAGTTTGCTCCTTCTGCTCAAAAAAAGCAGAAGAGATGGAAACAGTGAAAGAGGAAATACAGACCATTCATCTTTATTTAGGCAGTATTTTTAAAGCCAGGAAAAGTTATTTAAGAACTCAAGGGATAAACATCTTAGAAATCAGGGGAGAAATTTCTTGCATCCTCTCCTTTCTGCCCTGTCCTCAGCAGTTTGGGTATATCAATCCCATTAACAGCTGTTGTTACAACAAAATTTGCTCCTGTTAAGCCAGAAGACATCTGAAGAATAGCAGAAGCATTTATTTTTGTTTAATGGTCCATCCGACTTTTAAATACAAAATACAGGGCAAATACTAGGGGTCCCAAGAACAAACAAAAGCGCATCATGGTAAATACCAGTTTCACTGTAAGATGAGGCACCCCCAATCCTGGTGAATGCTCTCAGCAGCCCACACAACAACTCAGAAGAAAACGTGATGCAGGTAGGAAACAGGGAGGATGATGACGACGAACTACAGTCATTGCTGCCTTCTGCACAACACACCAACAGCCTGGAATAAGGACTGGCCAGAGAACAAAGAAAGGAGGTCTGGGCACATCTTTCATCAAACTGAAGTTAAAATATTTTTTACCTAACCACAATGCAGTATTTAGATTTCACATAAGAAGCAAAGAGTTTGCAAAATCAAAGTGATCATATCTGGGGATGTCATTTTCACCAAATTTCATCAGCAAATCTAGACTGTGTTCCAAAACAAGATTACATTTCATCTTCAGTGAGAGAGAACTCAATTCCCACAGTTCTAAAATTCATTCAAAATTTGTCACTTTGAATAGATGACAAAAACTTGTAGCTAATTGTACTTAGCCTAACTTTTATCTAACTGTACTCCTCCAAAAACCACTGTCATTCCAGGATACCCCCTTGGCCTGCTTGTTAACCAGTGTGCTGGCTGACTGAGGACACAAGGAGGGAAAAGAAACCTCCACGCTAAATCCTTTGTACCATGAAACCTTCCAACTTCATATTCAGCTCCATTTCAGCAAAACCTTCTCAAATGTTACACTGTGACAACATAAGCACAACAACATTGAACTAATATTTCACATTCTGTACTAAGTTGATTACTACATCAGTGTCGCTGTCAGGCTGCAAAGTGCAAAAGAAGAAATATTTATGTATCAAAGTAACATTTATGCCTTTAAAAGTTCTAACTCCACTGCCCTATAATCACCAAGAGACTTTTCTAATTAACATCTATCATGATAAAGCCAGAAAGGCTTAGAATATAAATCTTGTTCTTTGATTTAACTTGCAATACACTGCTATGATCACGCCAGAGCAAAAATGTACATTTCCTTTGGCATTTAATTGATAAATGAATAGCAGTTCCCCTTAAAGGGAAGTTATCACTGTCTGCCGTCCCAGCACCAAAATGACATATGGCTTTCAAGCACATGCCTGCAGGGCACCCATTACCCTTTTTAATGGTTTAAGTGCCCTCAGTATATAAATTTAAACTACCAATGAATCTTGTAGACTCATTTGGAAGATGAATGTTCTTAATTGCTTGTCTTTGTGCCCACTATTAATTTTAGTTATCAGGGTTCTGATTAGCAATAACAATGAGCCTGTTAATAGGCAGCAGGCAAGCCAAAGCTCCTCATGTGCAGCACGCCAATGCTGTATCAACAAAACAAGCAAGTGTCCATTTATCGCAAATACACCAACAAAGTTCATCAAGATGGATCATCAATTCACTGCAAAATCCACCCTGTATAACAACTGCCTAAGTCAATGGCTTCCCCTCACGGGGTACACCTCCTCCTCTTACCAACAACTTTATTTGCCTATAAAAGTAAAGTAAAAGCCAGCGCTGTAGCTATTTATTCAGTATAACATGACAAGACACTTCAAACACCTTGCAGATTATTTCTTGTTACTTAAATCAAATTTCGATATCCTGTCTTAACTGCCCATCATCTACACGCTATTTCAGCGACCTCATGGAACGCACTGCATGGAAAACAAAAGAAGAGATGATGGGTGGATGAAATCCACAGTAATACACTTGGTTCCCAGTCATTTGTTCAAAACTACACACATTTTAAATCAGTCTTTAACCACTCAAACCTAAAACCACATCTGACAAATACTCCATAGGTCAGGATTTCTTAGCACCCTAACTCACCTCTCAAGCCACTATTTACAATCATATACCAGCATCATTCATACAAAAAAGTGGATCAACTTGAATGAATGTTCATTTCCTTCCAATGAGGTTCAGCAGCTGAAATCAAATACACACTAATATCTCCTGCCCAACATTTTGCCGAGTCTGCTGATATTCTCCAAATGACAAGCTAGAAATCTTCTGCTCAGACAACTGTAACTTTCCCTAGAACTCAATAAAAAGGCACTTAGCTACCAAACACTTTCCAGTTACATATCACCATCACCTTCCTTTAGCTACCGCGGACGTGTAACCTGCAATTTATCTCCAGTACTACCCTGTTACTGGAATTTGTGCGTACCTATCAGCACACACGGCACGCTGCAAACATTGATTTGTGTACCTCTGCTCAATATCCCAGCAGGAACTACACAGCACTGACATTCAAATGTCCTTGGACCCTGCAGTGCCTAAATCCAGATTTACCTTATATTCCTAACATCATGCCTAAAGAAAAGGCAGCAATGGGATCAAAGAAGTACAAAGGACTGGTCCAATCTCAAGAGCCTGGTGCGGGCTTGGGGACTGGCACAAAGGCAGTCAAGCATCTCCTCCCTTAAACACTGCTGCCATCAGCTATGGATACAGTCCAGAAGGGCCAGACAGGGCTCTGCTGAGGAACAGCCTCAGACTAGGCCCCAGAGGAGCACAGGCCATGGCCTGCTGCACCTCAGGTCACAGCAGTGGCAGCAACAATGAATTCAGCACAAAGAAAATCTTGCAACCTAGCTGAGAGACGCAGCCTGTCAACAGCACTGCTGGAATCAGATACTTGAAAAACAAGAATTTAAACTCTGGATGGTTATTTTGTGAAACCCCTGAATCTATTTTAGGGTCAGCTGAATTTGTTCAGTTTTTGAGGAAGTATCTGTGGAACATTCACATTCCACAGAAGCCAAGCAAACCAACAGTTCACTGTTTCCATCATCTTTTCCTCTAACCTTTGCTACGTTATGAACTTCAGGTTAAACATATCTAGGACTTTCACACTTTCCTTGTCAACATCTTTCAAGAAGAGAAGTGATAAATCACACCAGTCTCATAAAAATTTCCTGACTACATGTACATGCCTGTACTCATCTATAAAACAAAGAATCATTAATGTT